>JAASFO010000919.1:0-11448 GCA_023333815.1 Globisporangium recalcitrans | reverse complement strand
GATCATGATGAGCGTCCCCAGGAACTCGGCCATGCACTCGCGCAGGTGCACGCTCTGGACCACGAACTTGCTGTTGTTGTTGTGGTTGTGGGGACTGGAAGCCAACGGGAGGGTTCGAGGCGTCTCGGGTACACCCACGTAGCCGCCTGCCTCCACCTTGTCGACTGGAAAGTCCGCCATCGCGTCTTGGTTGTCGGTCGTGTCGGAGGAGCCGGCGCCTTGGTCTTGGAGCTTCTGCTGCTGGTTGACGTTCATTACGAGTCGATTGGTTGATTGGGATTGAATGCTCTGCTCGCTTCCGTCCTCCTTTGGTGATGAAAGGTCAGGAAAGATCGGAGATGCTGGAGTTGATGTGTCGGTGAGACGGAAGATCTCGGAATGAGCTGGTTTGTTGGAATGCCACAGGTCGCTGCACAGCACAGCACACACACAGCAGGGTCGTTTAAAATAGGAGCCAGCTTGCTTGGCTCATGAGAATGAGACGATGCGATGTGATGTGGAGGGGAATTTCAACACATCTGCATGTCGATCGCCGTCAACTGCCGAGAGAAGAGGCTGAGGATCATCACTGCGACTGCTCGAAGATCGTGTGTTAGTCAGCTAGCTCTGCGTGTTTCTGTCGCTGCGAAAAGACAGTCGCAGCTTCTAATCATCTAGATCAGTACTCAGCCGCAAGCTTTGTGATCATGTGTACTGCCTTGAATGACAACCTCCATAAATGGACTGAGAGACGGTAGAGAGTGACATAAACGGAGAACTGGAGTGGTTGCTTTTGCAATATTTCGATGGCGTGATGGGCATTGACAGCAGTAGCTACTGTGTGCGTCAGCGCTGTCAAGAGCGCTGAGGACCTGAGTTTCTCTGCCTGGCCGCGTGTCTTTGCGCTCGCCCATTGGATTTATTCGCGCTTCTTGAATCTGGAGCCGTCACATCGCATTGTGGTTGTTTGGTTGGATCGGATTTGGATGGCTGGCGGTCCTCAGTTTTCCTCGCCTGCTGCTTGGTGCTCGTCCTGATTTCGCCTCCGCCGCTTTTCTCTCTCGCTCAAAACTGAGCAAGTGGGCGGTTTGTCGACGCTGCCCATTGGATTGGTCCTGGCGCGCGCTTACGAGCAGCGGATCGGCGCATGACGCACTCGAGTGGGATCCATGTCTTTCTTTACCAGAGAGTGGTGCGGCTTCTCTGAAACATGCGCACGCAGCTCGTAGAGGGCACTCAGAGGAGCTCGTGTGATTTCTGACGATGTCGGATTCAGAAAGGAGATCATTTGTGTCAAAAATGTTCTTTGTTCTTTGTATGCTACAAGGTTCACTTATTTTCTGAATTTGGTGGTCGAAGCGCATCGTAGGCGTCAGGTTCGCTCTCTCTCTCTCTCGCCAGCATTGATTTCCTATCCGCGCACTCCATATTAAATACTCTTCACAGCGACACGTGCTCCCCTCATTGCATGTCTGAGCCTTTTAAATCTCAGTCCTTCGCTCTTCCGTGTTGTTGTACCGCCGATACACGCTCGTGGGTTGTCGGCTGTGACTGCTGCCGTCCCCAGCGTTGCGAAGCCCTTGCTCGCCGATTGAGAGGAAAGTCGAGACCCGACTGTTGTCTACGCCCTGCGCTCGCAGGAGATCGGCCAGTTGGGTGAGCACCTGCGGCGCATTCGAGAGCGTCACGGCAGCTGCGTCCGACGACACCATCGCATTCACGCCGCCGCTGCGGAGAAATGCATGGTTCAGCAACCCGCCCGGTCCGTCGATCGTGGGTCGCGCGCGGTGGTCTCGCTGCAGACACGATCGGATAACACTCTCGAGCTCCTTGTTCTTGAGCGAAGGGTACGGGATCGGGTAGCTCGGGTCGATGATGCAGCGGAACTTTTCGATAATGCTATTCACATCAGCGAAAGGCGGTTTACCGTAAACAACCTGGTACAAAATGCATCCGAGAGACCAGATATCACTCGCGCGTCCAACCTGCAGCACAACAGAAAGCACACCAAAGCACGCATAAAAGCGTTAGAAATGCGTCAGCAAAGCACGCGCATCCAAAGAGACTGAACAAACTGTCCCTTACTTTCATTTTCCCGGACGGGTTGCGCTGCCCACTCGGCGCAGCGTTGCCTTGGATTGCCTCCGGAGACATGTAGTTCACCGTGCCAACCTGACTGTCGCGCTCGATGTTTGTCGTGTCGTTCGAGATCGCCTTTGCGATCCCGAAATCAATCAGCTTCAGAGCGCCGTTCACGAAGAGGAAGTTGGCTGGTTTCAAGTCGCCTGCATGCAAGACAGATAGAGGTTAGATGAAAGCACTTATCCATCCTTGTGCAGCAGCTCAAGTAGAATCACTTGGAACTCGCTCATACCATGGATAATCCGCTCGCTGTGGATGGCGTGCACTGCTTGAAGCATTTGCGTCCAGATAACGCGCAAGAAATTCTCATCGAGGCTGTCTTTGATGTCGCGTAACCTCTCGCTCAGATCGATCTCGCCGTGCTCCATGACCTGCTTGGTAAAGAATCAGGACCAGTCAATGCACTACCAATCATTGAAAGCAAACAGAGCATAGGATTGCTCACTTACAACACTGATTTGGCGCTGCTGAAGATCCTGCTCAGCTGCAATCAGCTTGATGATGTGCGGGTTTCCTTGCAAGCGCTCGAGCAGCTGAATCTCGTTTGTGTACTGCTCGATGCTTTTCGCATCCAATCGCTTCAGCTTGATTTTCTTCAGCGCGTAGATCTTCAAGTCAGGACCGAGCATTCGATACACCTTGCTGCTTCCTCCACTCCCGATCTGCTCGAGCTTGATGTAGGTCAACCCATTCACCTGATTACAGTCCAACCAACAAACAACCACGGTTAGAAACCAGGAACATGGACGTCGATAGAATCAGCAGAATGTCGAGGGGGTACTTACCACAAATTTGCTCGACAGCGACGAGAACGGATCTCTCGGGACACTCTCAACAAGAGACGGCGACGAAGTTGACGATACCGAACTGACAGACAGAGGACTGGTATCAAGGTATCGACTGGTGTTTGCAATTCCTTCAGCAATCTGCTGGCGCTTTGGCGAAGGGTATCGATCGCTGTCTTGGCGGGTGGAACTGGACGGAGATGGCTCAGCCTCAATAGATTTCCGGACAGGGTTGGTGCTGCTCATGTTGGCGATTGGTTTTGCAGAGGTGGTCATCGTCGCATTCGACGAGCTGTTTCCATTTACGCTAGCAACTGGTCGAGGGTTCCAGTTCTTGATGTAGGACAAGTCGCTGGCAATCTTCTTGGTCGGTCTTGCTGCCTCAGTGGGTGTGTTGCTGTTCTCCTGCAAGAATCACACACAGCAAGCATTTCTCAATTAGTGCCTTGCGATGCGCTCATTTAGAGCTTCATGACAGGGACAAGCTTGGTGGCTAACCTTCTGTTGCTTGCTCTGCTTGCGGTCACTGGCAGGACTGTCGGTCATCATATCGTCATCGTCCTCGTCTTCTTCGTCCAGTGTTTCAGAGATGCGTTTGTTGTTCTCGGGACCAGTGGATGCGACAACTCGCAATGGAGGTCCGCTCAGTCCACCTATAAAGGACAGAAAGTGTCGCGTCAGAATAGCCGAAACGGAAGACTTCCGATGACAAGTTGAGCGCCTTACCAAACTTGAAAAACCGGGAACTCGCTGGCTGTGTTTTCCGCGAGGTTGTCTGCGCCTTCGATTCTGGTCGCGACGGAACGGATGGTGTTGTCAGCATCTTTTTGTCACTTCGTGGAAGTTTTGAGACTGTCGAGTACCCGCTTGCGGAGGAGGAGGAGGAGGACGTCGCTGCTGCGCCATTTGTACTTGAGAACGACACAGGAGTCGCCACCATTGTGCTCATCGTGCTCGCACTCGATAGTAAAGTCGACTGCGTGTCATTCGGCGTCGAGTAGGTTCGCGCAGAGTATTTGTGGTCGCGAGGAGTGTGGAGCTGATGATGGTGGTGCTGAGACAGGTGGTGCTGCGTCAACGACGTCGATAGCTGTCCGCTCGTGAGTCGCTGGAAGATCTCGTTCTTCTCGTGAACACCAAACGCATCATGGACGACTCCTAGCTGTAAAATGTCCTGCGCTTCCATCTGATTTCCTGCGAATAGTCAAAAGCAACAAACACAACGGTCAGCTCGCGATTCTCCAAATCGACCAAGCAAGAAAACGCGAGTACGAAAACGCACCATGTTTGCATTCGAACGCCGCGTACGCTTCGTAATACATTGGGTTGTGCTCTCCTATCCGCTCCGTCTTCATGTACTTGAACGTATCCCGCGTCTCTTTTTCGTTTCTAAACAAACCACCAAGAAGCAATCGTAGCCATGTCAGTATCTAAGCGCATGCACGATCGGAGTATTCGCCCCAAGCAGCCAGTCACGGAGGCAATATCAAACAGAAACTCACCCTTTCAGCTTCGCGAACAGGATCCAGATCTCCACGTAACTCTTGTGGTGACGGCAGTTTTCCTTCGGCATGAGCGTCGTCGCGCGTCGAAACAGGCGCACTTTGCTGTACAATTTCGCTTCGTAGGACGGCGGGCATTTCAGCAACTCGAGCCATCGCTCCGGGGAAGTCGGGTCGCGCTTCAGCTTCTCGACCAGTTCTGCACGATGCGCATCCTCTTTCTTCAGCAGGAACACGTCTTCTTCGTTCTCGCCAAAGCGGATAATACGAGGCTGCGGGACCTGTTGTTCATGAATCACATAACGGACATTCATATCCACACAATGAGTCCGTACCATCACCACGAGTGACAAAAGTCTCCGTGCATACAGACGCACCTCAAGCATCGTCCGACCCGGCGCTGCGTTGTTGCCTGCACTATTGCTGCTATTCGTCGCAGGCTGGAAGTTCTCCTTCTCGTCCGACGCCTCTGCAAAGTCCTGCTGCTTCTTGTCCATCCAGTTGCCGAGCGAGGACCAACTGGGCTTCTTCACGCTCGGAACGAACGCGCTGCTGCTGCTGCTGCTGCTGCCTGTCTCGCGCGCGCGTTTCCTGCCGCCGCTGCTGCCCAAGCTTCGAAGTGCGCTGTCGCCCGCTATGGTGCCTGTCTTCGAAGGGGCTCGTGGGTGCGGCCACCAGTCCGTCTGCTCTATGCGTCGACGCTGTCTGCGCCAGCGCGTCTGTCTGTCTCTGGTGTGGATGGAGAGAGCGGATCGATCGTGCGCGTAATGGGGCGTCGTCGTGTTCGTGTGGAGCTTCTGGGGCGGATTCGCGAGTGGCAGCTGAGTTTGATGACAGCGCGCGCGTTTAAAATTCAAAAAGCGTGGCGACTCAGATGCGTGGTGGAATGCAGAATCAGGCTCAGTTGAGACAATTTCATACGACGGAAACAGAGAGTCAACACAACGGTTGCAGCACTCAAAACACGAGCATCAACGCACTGCTGACATCCAAGGGATCGAACTTTGACATGATATTCAATAGTGATGAGAGCGGTATCAAGCGCGTTGAGGAGGGTGGAAAGTACAGTGGTTCAATGAGTGGTCAGGGTTGGGTCGAGTTCCCCCAGCCCCACACACACTCCACCAACCGACTTGCACCAAATGTAGAGAATCGGATTGCAAAGTGGCTGCTTTAAATGGCCAAGTCCCAGCAAGTCGACTGTTTCCGTAGAGCTTGACTCTCAACTGTCGATTTCAGGATTCACGATATTTGTGGAAAACCAAAGCTCTTCTTTCAATAGAAATGTGTCGCCATGATGGACCATCACTCTTGCCAATCATCATCTGAGTCAGCTCAGCTCAGCTCAGCCAAATGATGCTCTTGCAGACGACTGTGGAGCCATCAAAGTTCGTGCGCTTGCCCTTCGGCAGCTCCTTGCGCAGCGCCTCCAGCCCGGTCTCCACGTCGTAGTGGTCCAGCTTCACGCGCGACGCCTACGTCTTGGAGCTGTCTGTGCTCGCGGTGCTGTTCATCATCTTGTGGAAGTAGCCGTACGGTGTGCTCTCAAACGCGCCTTTCGACCACAGCTTGACGTCGAGGTTGTCCCCACGGCCGACAGACTCGCGCTGCTGAGTGGAAGCGGATCCTCCGTCACGGGACTCGCGCGATAGGTTGGCGCCGTCGCGAGCAATTGCATTCTGCAGATACAAGCCACCACAATATACGGTCAGGTGTGGGGTCGAACCGATCAGAGACACCACCCGCGCGCGTCCTGCACCATACCTCTTCTTCGCGCCGGCGGATGACGCGCTTCACTGGGTCGTCGACCTTCACGCGGTGGCTCAGGAACTTGACGTCGTTCAGCGGGTTGTACTCGCTCTCGATGATGATGTCGCGGAAGAGCCCGCCTTTCTTGTTCGTGATGTCCAGGAACCGCTGGTACGTCTCGTGCTTCGACAGGCTCAGCTCTTTCCCGTCCATCGCCTGCACTTTGCTCAGCACCGGCTCGTTGAGTTTCTGGAACACGCCGGTCGCCCACTCCTCGTGCATCCGCCGGAGCTGCCGGTTCTTCGATTGCTCTTGGAGCTCCAGCTTCTCGTGCAGCTCCTCAGCGAGCGCTTTGCCATCCTGGGCATCGAAAATAAAAGAGATGTTAGACCATGCCAACCAAAGTTTTCTCTCTCTCACGAAAGCCTCGATGCTGAGGGCTCTTGTACCTCGACGTCTTTCCAGAGCTTCATGTACTGCGCCTCTTTCTTGCTCTTCTGCTTCTGGAGGTTCTCGGCGATGCCCTCGGCGAGCTTCTTCTGCATGGTCTCCTGCTCCTTCAGGTACAGCTCGTGCTTCATCGCCACGCGTTTCTATCGACCGCACAACAACAGCAGGCACACTCAGCAAAGTTCAAGGCTGCCAAACTTACATCAGTAGCTCGACAAAAACGCCTATCGCATTACCATTTGCGTCTCGCGAGACAGCTCAGACGTGTAGGACCCCTCGCGGCTCGGGTTCGACGGCGACAGCGACCCGGGCGAGAACTCGAACGAGTTCCTGCCGTTCGAGCCCAGTTGCGACCGCCGCGGCGAGCCCGAGGCACTCAGCGCGCATTGCCGGAGCTCTTCAAAGTGGTCCGAGTTGTGGACCCGCATGCTCATCTTCACGCTCGTACCGACTCGTTGCTCTCTCTCTCTCTCTCTCTCTCTCAGTACGCTCACACAAGGCGGTGCAGTGCAGTGACCACCAAGCACGCTCAGCATATTCATATATTCTTGGGTCAGGTTCATTCATGTCCAGCTGGTCCCCCAGAATAGAATAGACTGCAGATCATTTCTCTTGCTGTTGATGATGTGATGCTGGTGAACCTGCGCCTGTTCGAGCTCCTTGATGTTCGGGTCAAAGCGTGTGGGTTGAAGACCCACTTTGAGCCCGTGGACTCGCTTGGCTTACGAATGTCAAGTCTATCTGGCGGGTCGGCAAACAAAACCCAGAAAGAACAGTTGGAGCAGGGACGGAACCCGTGACCCGCGATCTTGAAAGGTCAAGCAGGATCGATTGATCGATGATCAGTCATGATGCATGCCAGCAATGGTGGTGAGAGCCGATTGATCGACAGGGATGACTCGTCGATTTGCGAGCAACCACGCAGACAACAGAAGCAAAGACCAGCAACAGCACCAGCAGTCCAACAAGGAAGATGCGTCTGCACGGAGTCGTGAGCTTCATGCTCATGCTGGCGTTCACGGGTGTGAGCAGCGAAGACGCTCCGCCAGCCAGCACCACCAGCGACAACGCCACTACAGAAGTCGACTTGGCGAGCCTGGAGCAGCTGCTCGGACTGCCGCTCGTGCCGCTGCTGGACGCTGATGCCGAGGGCGTCCCTGCAGACTTCACGGGCTTCACCGCTCAGTCGCCACTCGACCTCGTGACGAACCTCAACCATGCAGAAGCCGGCGTGTTCCAGCCCGTGAGCACGCAGCACAGGGACATCAAGAGCCTCGTGGACAAGTTCATGCACGTCTACCAGTCCGAGATCGACGTCACGAATCTGAACGCCGAGGTGCTCCACGTTCTCAAAGCAGAGGTGTGTGCTGCGGTGTTGGCTCTCGTTGTTTGTGCTTCTTGACAAGCTGATCTAATCGTCCTCTTAATGCTCAACGTCATGATAGAGAACCGCGGCGAGATCGGAGCTCGCAGAGAAGAGCTTTGGCCTGGGCATCGACCTGGTGGAAGAGGAGATCGCGCGCCAGTTCCGCATCTTCATCCTCGTCAACTACCGCTTCAAGTCGGCGATGTTCGCATCCAAGCGGCCGTACGTGACTGCGCGAACACGACCGCCACCACTGGTGAGATCGAACTCGCCTGCGACATCCTCGAGCACATCGACCTCCCGCGCGTGAACGAGTCCACTGCTGCTGTCCCTGCGTACATCCAGCGCGAGATCGCGCTCGCTGCGCCGCCGTCGGCGATGCTCACAGACAGCAAGAGCAAGGAGAAGAACCACAGCCAGAGCGTATACTACGATGCTCTCGAGTCCCAGGACTTGCGCTACGACGCCGTGGGACTTCCCGTGCACGGCGCAGAGACAACGAAGTACGTGCGCTTCCGCGTGAGCGAAAGCAGCAGCGCGCCGGACTGCATGGTCGTCGTCCAGCACGCGAGAGGCATCAGCACGCTCTTGTACTCGGACTCGGTCTGCTACGACGACCTCGCAGCGGGTTCGTCCACAGCCATGGCAGCGTTCGAGTACACCAAGGAGAACTACCAAGCGTTCGTGCTGATCGCGGCTTTTGGCGGCGTCGTGGCGGCGATGCTGGTGCTCTACCACCGCCGATCCCGACAGCGCTCCGGCTACTCGTACCTGCACTCCAAGAGCTCGAATCTGTCGCGCCTGCCATCGCAGAACAGCTCGAAGACCAGCGTTGTCAGCGACAGCACTGTGCCAGCGAATGCTTCGTAGGCGCCTGCCTACTGCTGCACAGTGCAGGCAGACCGCCTTGGAAATGTTATCTCTATCGCGCTTCCTCTTTTCATTAATCACCTTTTGGTTCTGTAGTGAAGCGTGTCTATTGCTTGAAAAGACTGGCTACTGTTGCTTGCTCTGCCAGTACTTTGCGTAGGACTTTTCGTGCTTCTCCAGCTTCTTCTGCAGCTTCTTGCGTTGACTCTTCGACAAAAGCTCATTCGAAATCGCCTCGTGGGTCGGCACGCCCTGCTCGTCAAAAGCTGCAAACTTGCCTGTGTACTCTGGCGCCTTCCGGAACAGATCGACCGGTGCGATCTGCATGAGCGCTTCAAACTCCTGCTGCTTTGCCTGCAACTGCGAAGCGAGGGCTCTCGCTTCTTCCTCGGCAGCGAGCGACGCGGCGTGAGCTGCTTCGCGTTCTTCCTTGGAGCTCAGCTTGAAGATCGATCTCCCTGGTGCGAGGTCCTCAATGTGAACTCCGAGTCGTGCGAGCTCGTCGTTGCGAATCGCATCGCAAAGACTCAGGATCTCCGCGTTGTGAGCTGCACGTGGGTCTCTGAGCGCTTCTTCACGGACAGCGGCGCGGAACCGAACTAGAGATCGCAGGATCTCTTCGCCAGTCGCACCCAGCTCACTGCTGCTGCTTTCAGTTGTTTGGACTCGGGATGCAGCTTGCTTCTGTGCTGCCCCGCTTGCACTAACAGCAAACAGCTGCGGCACGTGCGCAAACTCGGCATACAAACCCTCGAGTCCAAAGAGATCCAATACCTCGAGCACGTACTTTGCGACCGACAGGAGCACTTCACTCGGACCGTCGGGGCGATCGAGCAGGTACTGGTTCGAGCGCGAAATCAGCTCGAGCAGCAGATTGAGCACCAGTGGGGTGTTGACATCGTCCATCAGCGCAGCATCGATGCTGGCTTTCGTCGCGAAGAGCAGGTTGAGCAGCGCGAGATCCACGTCTTCGCATTTCTTCATCTTGAGAACCGCAGAACTCTGTTGCGAGGCTCGCTGGGCAACACTCTCAGACCCGTGCGCCTGGACGCTCCGAAAGAAGCTCTTGATGCGATCTGAGATCACGACGGCGTCGCGGATGCGGTCTTCCGAGAAGTGGAGATTCGAGCGGTACTTGAACTGCAGGCAGAAGAGGCGGAACTGGTCCGCTGTGTGGCTCCCCAGAAAGTCCTTGATCGAGATGAAGTTCTTGAGCGACTTGGACATCTTCAACCCTTGGATGTACAGGTGGCCAAAGTGGATGAAGTGCTTGCACCAGTCGTCCTGATGATGGTGGTGGTCACCGTTGGAGCAAGATGCATTGTGCGCCTCGCACTGCGCGATCTCGTTGTTGTGGTGCGGGAACTTGAGGTCGATGCCGCCCGTGTGGATGTCGAGCTTGTCGCCCAGCACGTGGTGCGTCATGGCAGAGCACTCAATGTGCCACCCGGGACGTCCTTTGCCCCACGGAGAGTCCCACGATGGCTCACCAGGCTCCTTCGACGCCTTCCACAGTGCAAAGTCGCGACGGTTTTTCTTTGCAGAGGTTGCGTTAGCATCGCCTTCTTCTACTTCAGACTCTAAGTCGGACGCTTGGACGTCGCTGGACGAGACGTGCGCATTGCGCATCGGATCGAGCTTCCCGTACGCATCGCCAAGCTGCTTGGTGTGGAAGTACACGCCCGAGCCGTCTGTCGACTCGTACGCAAAGCCCTTCGCCTGGATCTCCTCCACGTAGCCGATGATCTCCGACATGTGCTCGCTCACGCGCGTGATCGCGTTCGGAGGCTGAACGTTCAGAGCCTCCATGTCCTCGAAAAACGCACGCTCTTCCTCTCGTGCAAGCTCGGCGAAATGGATCCTGCGCTCCTACATACGCAAGAAACGCTCGCTGAATATTCCACAACAGAAATGATACCGTACCTCATCAATGATGCAGCAGCGCATCCATGATTAACGCACACACCTTGGCTCGTTTGATGATCTTGTCGTCGACGTCCGTGACGCCCATGACGAGGAACACGTTGTACTGGAAACGCCTCTCAAGCACGCGACGCAGGATGTCCTGCGACACGTACGCGCGCGCATGGCCGAGATGCGCGCGGTCGTACACTGTCGGACCGCACGAGTACCATTTGAGCACATTCGGCACGACCGCATCTGCGCGCGGCAGCAGCTCCTGCTTGCCCGACAGCGAGTTCCACACGTGCACGTCACTGGCGAGCGGCGGCGCAGAGCTAGAGCTGAGGAGTCGAGCCACTGCCGCGTTGCGGGGCTGCAGCTGTCTTGCGGACGCCGCCAGCGCGCATCTCCGCGCAGCGCCGTGGCGCTCAAGCAGTGGCGTTCGCCATCTTCCATGCATTTTTGCAGAGTGATGATGGATGAGAAGAGTGACCGGGTTTTAATAGAACTCGGTTCATCGTCTGCGCGCCGGAACTGGCCATCGGAGAGAGCATGATGATGAACCAGGATCACGAGCTCTGGCACAAAGAAGACCTTGCAAACGAATACATCTGGAGGATGAACGGGATGGGTCAAGCCAGAGGCACCACAACAGTCGAAGAGCGAACTCGGACGATCACCATGCGGAGGCAGAGTGACGGAG
>JAASFO010000918.1:0-11448 GCA_023333815.1 Globisporangium recalcitrans | reverse complement strand
CTTTGCGCAGCGAAAGTCTGCAGCCCACCATTTCGGAGCTTGAGGTGCCGGAACAAACGGTGAAAGCAGCAAAGCGCCGACAGAGTGACAAGAGTGCAGCAGTGATAATTTTCCACCATCAATCCCCGAGACGCCTTGGCACTTGAGAAACAAATGGCGACGCAATGGCTCGTCAACGAACTCCACAAGCACCATCAATAAATCTTGAACCGTCGAACAATGAGCCTCGTGGCGCTGCTGGAGCTGGTTCGCTTGGTGAGAGCTAGAAGTGCTACCTCCAAAGCAATTCCAGACAAGATCAAGCCATTGGGATTCAAGACATTCCAACTCAGACGCTAACTGGAAGAGAGGGATGCAGCGCTTGATCAGCTCCGCATGGAGCTTCTCTCCAAACAGCTCTTCCATGACCTCACTTTCGCGCATCCACGTCACCAAATACTGCAGCTTGACAATCAAACTCGACGCGGTTGGATTCGGCTGCTCTTGAACTTGCTCGTTAAACTGACGAGTGGTCAGGGTCACGATTTCCGAAAGTCCATAGATGCGCTTTTCCAGTGAGCTGCTTCGGAACTGGCGCAACAGTATCTCGAGACGCAAGAGCTGGACACTTTGCTTGAGTAAATCCCTCGCATTTTCCTCTGCTTCTCCGACTCCGTCCTCACACTCCAGCATAGTTTGATCTTGAATTTGCAGAACCTTGACGAGCACGAGCTCCATCACTTGCACAACTTCAAGCAACGACTCTCTCGACAGCGCGTGAAACTCGGCCGAAGATAGCTTCCCCATGAAGAACCTCGTACCATCGCAGAACGGACGGAAGTGTTGCAGCAAGAAGTGGCTCGTCAGGTGATCTTTCACTGTGTAGAGCGTCCGGAAGATGCGCCGAATCGCCTCAAATGACAAGATCGTGTCTTCGCTGCTGATTTCCCCTTCAACCTCGCTCGAAATGCTTCGCAGACTGACCAGGAAAAGCGAGAAGCCGCCGATTTCGCCCCAAAACTGAAGATTCTGCAGGAAATACACCCACACGTACGGGTTCCGCTCGACAACAGCAAACTGCTGCTTTCCCGGTCCGGGGTTCCTTCCCGCTACTCCGTTTCCACCATCTTCCTCGTCTTCTTCCCCAAAAGATGTGCCATGATACACGTAAAACTGTCTCTGCTCATCGAGGATTTGAATGAGCGAATGCAACAGGCGCGGGTCTCCAGTGAGCAGCTTGGCTTTCACTTTTTCCAGCACGGACTGCAGAAAGTTGTTCGCGTGCTTGACGCACTCGCGGTTGAAATGCCTTCCAAGCACCAGCTGCACGACTTGCGGCAGGAAATCAGTCTCGAAGCGCTCATAGAGGTCGTCCGGCAGCCAGCGGCGACCGCCCCTTTCGCATTCCTTGTCTTCATCATCGCCGCATTTCTCTTGCTGAAAGCCAATGTGCTTGACTATCTCAAGCAAGGGCACCGGATCCGAACTCGACGCGATTTCGTTCGCTATCAGCAGGCACGTGTCGTCGAAATCACGAACCAGCTCATCCACGATCCTCTCCACGTCTTCGATGCTCACACCACTGCTGGCGTCTTCGCCATTCCGCATTTGCGCAGCCCGTCGATTTTCTCTTGTTCTTCTCTTCTCTTACCCAGACTTTCGCGCACCAGACAGGCAGGCGGAGCGCGAGCTGCTGCACCAGACTGGACCGCGAGAGCTCGCTCTGCGCAAGTCTCGTCTTGTTTGCGACTGGAAGGCGCGAGAGAGAGGAAACCTCCCACCAACGACACTCGAGGTCGCCAAAGGGCAGTTCTGTGCGAAACGGTCCACCAAACTCAACCTCTGCCTGCTCGTCCAACGCCAACAGGCTCTTCAGCGCGAGGGTCACTGAAACTTCCGCTCACTCGCTCGCTTGCTCGTTTCACACACCGGCGGTTCTGTCATCTTCCGCAAGCAGCACACTCTGGAGGCTCGGCATGATGTCGCGCGGACTGACGTCAAAGCGCTCCTTTGGGCGGCGCTGCAGCCAGCGAGCCTGCGCGCCTGCCGCGCGAGCTCCATGGTAGTCCCGCTCTCGGTGGTCGCCCACATGCAGCACGTCCCAGTAGCACTTGTCACCAGCAGTCTTCGCAGGCTGGTCTTCTTCTTGATGCTTGAGCACCGCGAACGTCGATGAGAAGATCGAAGCGCAGGGTTTCATCTCGCCATGCTCCCACGACGTCGTCACGACCTCAAAGTACTCGCGCAGTGCCAGATCGCGCAGAATCGGGTCCAGCCGCTCGTCGAAGTTGGAGATCACGCCCAGCGCCACGTTCTGGTCGCGCAGCGCATCGAGCGTGGGGCGGACGTCATCAAACACGTGCCACGCTTCCCCAGTGGCGTAGTGGGCGTACAGCTCCGACGTGAACTGGCGCGCCGCGTCGCCGCTCATCTCGCTCGAGAGCTCCGTCGGCAGCGTGCTGAGGACGAGCTCACCCCACCACGCTGACGCGGTCGCGGGCTCTCCGTCGCTGCTGCTACTGGCCGTTGCGCGTCCAAAGTTGGGTTTCCGCGCCGACTGCTGCTCAAACACCAGGGGAAAGCGGTGGTCGATGTGCGCGGCGGCGTGTGCCACGCGGTCGGACGGAAGCTGCTGGCGCGTGACCTCCTGGAAGAAGCGCACGTACGTGGCGCCGATGGTCTCGCGTGGACGCAGCAGCGTGCCCGTCGCGTCCAGCGTCACGACGCGCCATGCGACTCGCTTCATTCTTGCTGTGACAGAGGAGAGGTGTTAAAGGCAAATGTGAGAGAATGCGGAATGCATGCATGAGGTGGGACACATAGATTGACACGAACAATGAACAGGTAGGCTGCTGCAAGAGTCGCACATTGTGAAGGGACACGACTAACTGAGCACCATCTTTATGACTGTCCCCAGACAGCCATTTGCGCATCCGCCTACTGCAGCCCAACAAGGAGAGCAGGAGCGTCTCGTCGTTCCACGCCACGGCTCCAGCACCAGCAGCAGCATGAACAGATGAAGCGCCGGTCTTGACCATCTGCTGCCTCGGTGCGGGGTACGTGGGCGGCTCCCACCAAGGCGAGCGGACTCGGCGCTGGCAGCGCGTCGGACACGCGGAACTGCGAGGACTGCGCGCGCATGATCGCGCGGTTCGCGACCACGGACAAGATCGTCGTGGAGAAGTCGACGGTGCCCGTGCGCACCGCCGCAGCCATGAAGGAGGTGCTGAACGCGAACTCGAGCAACAACGTGCACTTCGAAGTGATCTCCAACCCGGAGTTCCTCTCCGAGGGCTCTGCCGTCGCGAATCTGAAGAGGTCGGACCGATTGCTGATCGGTGGCGCATCCACGCCAAGCGGCGCCGCAGCAGTCGAGAAGCTCGTGTGGATCTACTCGCACTGGGTGCCTCGAGGTGTGAAACAACCAAACATCACATTCTCATTTCGTATACTGACCATTGCACCTCTCTCTCTACCTCCCCTACAGAAAAGATCCTGACCGCGAACATCTGGTCCTCGGAGCTCTCCAAGCTCGTCGCGAACGCGTTCCTGGCACAGCGCATCTCGAGCATCAACTCGATCTCGGCGATCTGCGAAGCCACCGGCGCGGACGTGCACTCGATGTTCAACTCGGTCTCGAACAAGAAGATCTGCGTTTTCGGACTCGCGTACAAGAAAAACACGGGCGACACGCGAGAAACCGCGGCGGGTGCGATCATCAAGGCGCTCCTGGCCGAGCGCGCGAAGATCGCGGTCTTTGATCCGCACGTGCGCCAAGAAGACATGGTCGCAGAGTTTGCGCGCCAGACCATGAGCGAAAACGATTGGCGCGGACGGCTCGAGTTCTTCTCAGACCCGTACGAAGCCGGGAAAGACGCCCACGCCGTGTGCGTGCTGACCGAGTGGGAGCAGATCGGAGCGCTGGACTACGAGAAGATCTACCAGCAGATGACAAAGCCCACGTTCTTCTTTGACGGACGCAACGCGTTGCCGCACCGCCAGCTCCGAGAGCTTGGTGCAGAAGTGCACGCGGTCGGCAAGGCGATCCGCTAATGACCACACAGAGATGATGCGCGAGTTCATTTGATAACAGCAAGTAGCCCTATTTCACACATTATTGATGTCTACCATTTATGAGACCGAGCCGATCTCCTGGTCTGCGGCAAAGTACGTCTGGCGCTTGGCCAAGGCGTCGTGTCCGAGTATATGTAGATCGGGTAGAGGCTCTTCGCGTGCGAGGCTGTCGAGAGCATCGACTGCTGGTTGTAGTCGAACTCGAACTTCACCTCCGTGCCGTACTCGTCCAGGCACGGTGACTACCACAAAGAAACAGGTTTGGTGTCATCCCATTGAGTTCTCGGAGTGCTTGTAATAGCAAGTATGAACTCTTGAGGTTACCTGCGTGCAGTAGTACCAGCCCAGGATGTCGTGCTTTTGCCACGAGTTGCCAGTTGAAGCGGTGAATCCCTGCAAATCAGTGGCATTTTCAACACTCTCAGCACACAAAGAGAGAGTAAAGCGGCAGGTTACCATCGCAGCTCAACTGACCGCGAAGGCTTCGTCCGCCTGCAGCCACAGCGTCGCTGCGAGGTTGATGGGGATCGCGAGCATCGGCGTATCGCTCTCGATGCCGTCGTCCATGAACACGACGAGCATCCCGACGCGACGCCCCTCGGACACGTCCTTGATGGACTGGGCGAGGTTGGTCGTTGACGAGAAGTACGGCGCGTACTCATACTGGACACGGGTCATAAGAGCGATGAGAACACTAGGATACAGATACCCGCAGAGGACCTTCGTACCTTGATCTCGTTGTAGTATCGGATCTTGACCGAGTGGACTTTCCCACTCGCGAGGTCGTGCAGCACGGTCGCCGAGAGCCGCGCGCTCTCGAGCAGCGTGTTGCCGTCCTGGACGTTCGAGTAGATCGCCACGTGGTCGTAGAAAGTGTCGGGCTGCTCCGTGTTGAACCACGTGTCGAACTCGATCGCGAGCGAGTTCTGCAGCCCTTCAAAGCCCATCTGGCTGTGCTGCTTCGTGGTCGCATCCTTCACACCGAGCGTGGTCGGCTTGTTCAGATGCGAGTGCAGCACAAACGCAAAGCCGTCGCCGCCGTGCACCGAGCACGAGCGGTAGTGGCGCACACCAAAGTTCTCGTCCTTGACCTCGAAGCAGCGCTTGGACTGGTCCGTGAGCTGGAACGTGAAGCGCGTGTCGAAGCCCTGGAGCACGGGAAGCGGCTCGGCGTACCAGACAGACGCCACCTGCCGCGGCTGCGACGCCGTGAGCCGCAGACGCACAGCACAGCGCTCCACTTCTTCGCTCTTGGCGAACACGTCACGATGGGCTACACTCGCGGTGGAGACCGCGATCCTGGAGCTGCTTGTGTGGTTCTCCGTCTCGGAGGTCTCGACCACCACTTTCTCGAGCAGCTGGTGCTGCACCACCTCGAGAGACGCCTCGCGGAGGTCATTCTCGCCAGTGCGCTCCGAGTACTCGTTCTGTCGTTGGATGTGGTGACGACACATTAGCATTCGAGCCAGCCATGGCGCTGCTATTGTGGAGCGACCGGTATGCAACTCACCCTCACGACGCGCGCACAGCTGCTTGTCGCAGCGTTGCCGCTGAGCACCAAGCCGGTCGTGCCGCTGAAGTCGTAGTAGACAAACTCTGCAATCCATAGACACCTCGCTCAGTTAGCCACATATCGCCATTTACGCACTCGTTCGCGAGAGGCTCGCACACGCACCAGCGTCAACCGTTTGGCAGAGCAGTGAGAGGAAGAGCAGCAGCACACACACCATGGTACCGATGCTGTTGCTCTCCATAGCGCAAGGTGAGGATCTGTTGTGCGAACAGATCGAGACATCTGTTCACGAGAGAGGCGACTGTTTGGCTGACTGAACCCCCTTCAGGCGCGATAGTATATTAGAAATGTCAAAAAGAGGGCTTCATGCAGAAGTACCTTCGTAGCCGTGCGTTGCCCTAGAAAGCGGGGGCATGCTTCTTCCAGCGGTAGAAGCCTTTGTAGAAGGGCTTGGTGCTGTGCAGCTCCAGGCACTCGACCTCCACTTGGCGCTGCTTCTCGTGGTACCACTGGAACATGCGCACGCACTTCTCCGCGTCATCACTGCTCTGCGAGTCTTGTCCGCCGCAGCCGCGCCTGGCGGCGTCGCGCACAAAGTCGTAGTACTGCTTGCACGTGGGCGACGCGATGTAGTCCGCAAAGCCATCCCAGAACGCCGCCGAGTTCTCGGTGCGTGCGCAGAGCGCGTCGATGTCCTTGCGGTTCTCCTTGTAGCTCATGAACGTCTGGTGACAGAAGAGCGGCCACGTGGCTTCGTTCCACGGCCGGTGCACGTTGTCGCCCGAGCACTCGCGCGCCGCTTTCTTCTCGCTCGCGTGGAAGAGCTCGCAGACGCGCGCTTGCTGCCACGCGCCGTAGAGCTCTTTAAAGCGCCGCAGCGAGGGCTGCTGCAAACTCTCTTCTCCATCTTCACTCGCCCTCGCTAGTCCTGCGCGCGCCTCGCACTGCTTGAACACGTCGCTGTCGCGCGCGTACTCCTGGAAGCTCTCGACGCATTTCGGATCGCGCGTCGTCGTCGCGTTCGAGTCGCAGTGCGCGACCGCAAAGTCGCTGATCTTGCGCACGCTCGCGCACACGTCGACGGGGTCGCTCACGCGCAGGAGACGCAGCGCAGAGACGTCCGGCAGCAATAGCAACTGCAGCACCGACAGCAGCAGTAGCGCATGCGCGTGGGGTGGCGCCATTCGACCTTCTTCGTCGACTGGTTTCGTTTCCTTTGAGAATGCGATCACCTCACCTGAGTTGGATGCGTGATGAGAAGGAAAGCGAGTTCGGAATTAATCGGGCTGTGATCTGTGCAACCTCATTCGCTATCAGTGAATTATCTACCCAATTTGACTTGTGTTTTGTAAGCATCTGGACTTCCTCTTTATAATCTAGAGAGGCTCTCTCTTGACTTCCATTCACTATGCGATCAGGGAATCCGAAAAATGTTTCGAGACGGATAAGAGAACATTTGTGTTTTTTGAGAGACTTTTTTCTCTCTATTTGTGCCATATTATTCACTGCTTACTTACTTGTGCTCTTCTAAGCGGTGTTGTTCGCCTTGATGTAGTACGAAACGAATTTGTGCTCGACTGGGCAGAACGGGAACACGGGCGTCTCCGGGGTCACCACTTCCGTGCCCTTGAAGAGCTCCTTGCCCGCCTGGATCGACACGTAGATGCCGCAGAGAATGCACACGACGATGATGAACAGCGCGATGCATCGCTCCCACAGCGGAGTCTTCTTCCAGAACACCTTCAGGTAGAACACGAGCGGCAGGATCAGGCAGCTCGTCGAGTGAGCCGAGGCGCCGATGAAGTCCGCGAGCGCGAGGAAGTGGCTTCTCAGAGCCACGGACGCCGCCACGAGGCAGGCGATCAGCACGGTGCGGAGAAGCACGTAGCGAATCACGTTACGCCCGCCGCGGTACTCGGCCAGCTCGTCGGTGTTCTTCACAGTGACAAGTCGGCGCTCAGCGACATTGTGCTCCAGGTCGATGCTCGTCGTGGACTTCGAGTAGATGGATGGCGTCTGCACCGACACGTAGGACACCTTGGCGAGCTGGTCGTCTTCTCCTTCGCCTTCTGCAACCTCGTCCATGTGCATTCCGAGCACCATGCGCTCCAGCATGTAGAACGTCGGGTGGAGGAACGTCGAGAACGCGATCGTGATGTGCAGCTGCATGAACAGGTACGCCATGACGACAGCCCCGCGGTCCGCGACGAAGCCGAGCGTCGTCTCGCCAGTGGAGTCCGAGCCAGCGATCGAGAAGAGCAGGTTGCCAGACATTTGGCAGCCAGTGACGCTGTAGCCGAGCGCCGCGAGCGCCATGAAGAAGCACGAGATGATCAAGAGCGTCACGACGATGACCTTCGGCATGCGGTGCGGCTCATTGTGCTCACGCTGGAGATCTGGGATCACGATGGCAGCACCGTACGCGAGCGCCAAGTTACCGAACACAGTGACGACTTGGTCGAGGGTGACATCTGGCGATGGTGGCGACGGGTGGCCGCTCATCTCGTTGAAGAGCACATAGAGGCCGACAACGTCCGCGATGATCGTGCCGAGGGAGCCCGCGAGCATCATGCCGGCGCTTTCCTTTAGCGTGGGCATGAGGGCGACTGGGAACACCATGACCGCCATGAAGACGATCCAGTACGTCTGACTGAACGCCGCCGGGAAGAGCACCTGGAAGAGCTTGCTGCCGAGCACGAGGAACGCGCACGGGATCATGAGGCACACGCCCATTTGCGCGACCAGCGCAAGATATCTGCCCGGCTTCCCCATCACCCATTCGCCCAGGTCACTGTACGTCTTGACGCTTTTCGGAGCCATGAGCATCACTTTGGAAAGTGCGACAGTCGCATAGATGTTCGACGCCGCCATGAAGAGCAGCGCCAGGACCGCCAGAACCGGCCCCGCGCGCGCAAAGTTGGCCGGCATGCCGAGCGTGCCGATGCCGCAGACGCAGCAGAAGAGCGCGAAGGAAGCCTTGAAGTCGTCGACCGTGTAGAAAGCTGTCGCCTTGCGAGACGAAGTCATGGTTCTAGTTCGTTGTTGACACTGCGCGTCAAATTGAGAAATGGTCAGACTGGGGATGACCTGAACTCAGGCGCAAAAGAGCGAGCGAGCGAGCAAGCGCGTTCGCACCCCAGACCGCTTCATGCAACGCCAGGAGCGATTTCCATGACTAGCGTGTGTGCTAGGGAGGCGACGTGTGGACGAGGGCTGGCACGCCAGTGGTTCCGCCGCGCCGGGCTGGCCGCTCTCTGTGAGCCCGGGCGTGTCTCGTAATGAGTGGTGATAACCAGCTGGGCGAGCCGAGAATGGGTGATCGCGATATGCTCGGCCAGTCTTCGTTGCGCGAGGCGTTGATGCGGGATCCAGATCTTGCTTGAACAAGGTGTCTTTTGTGGTCGACGCATAAGGGACACCCTGGCAAATCCTTGATGATGAACACAATGTTATGTGTCATAAGGACCCTATCGAAGCAGTTTAATCCTTTCTACGAGCAATTGCCCATTTCGAAAGATTGGACCGTATTTTGGATGTTCTTGCAGCTCCGAGTCGCTCTGCGCTGCAAACACTTTTCAGAGTCGAATACAAGGAGACGCACATCTAAACATCAGCGCAGCAGTGATCTTCAGTTGTGACAGCTTCTTCAGTTTACTGTCTGAAAGATGAAAGCGCAACACAAATGATCCTTATTTCGCAAAACTTGTCGCGATGAAGCGCACTGGATGTGATATCAGGCGCAGTTCGTCTAAACTCTCATCAACCTGTTCTGCGTGTTTAGCGATCGCTCGTACTTAGCGCATATGTGATGAGATTGAACGCCTTTGTACCCGCGTATTTTACCAGCACCATATTTACAATGCTAATGCTGTAGCGAGAAAGCACGGTACTGCCCTCCTGTTTGTCTGCTTTGAATTGATGTGCAAAGAAATGGCTCGCAGCAGCTCTTTCCTACTCGAACCGGCTACAACGTCCAATCTTCAGCGCTTTTGATGAGACGCGCGCATCCAATCAACCAAGTCTCTCCATCTCCCTAATACATGAGATGAAGCAGATCTGCCCCATCACCCCACCCCAAAGATCGCCATTACATGTTACATGTACTTGCACCTCAAATGCACCAGCAACACAAGCTGGCACGAGACTCTCGTTGGAGCTTACACTTAGTGACCCTTCCAAGCTCGCCAACAATTCATGGAAAGCCCAACTCGATTCATGCAACAAGCGCTGGGGTTATGTGCTCACGCGTTCGATGATGTGAGGCGAGCCAACGCGTTCTCTGCGACTGACTGATGGCTGGATCTCTCTCTCGCTCGCTCGCGTATCGCAGTTGCGAGATCCGTCTTGAATGCTGTTCATGCGCAGGCTCTTTGCACTGCGAACCAAACCAACCGATGCATCGACCAGCCAGGCCGGCCGGGATAGTGGGTAACGGCGACTCCTCTGGTTTGAACTTGAAGTAGAACCGGGAATCCCGAGGCTCCTCGAAACCCGGCTCTTTCGAGCGAGCAGCCCTGGGAACCTCTCCGCAAAGCTCGCACGATTGCACTTGCAGTTGTGCTTGCACTTGGTCTTCCGCTTGCGCACTCAAGGTGCAAACGATCTAACAAAGTTAGATCATAAAGAGCGAGCTGGAGCAGAGGAACATGCAAACACCCTCCCAATTTGCTGTGCGCCAGCCATGCGACCAGCTTCTGCTGCAGCATTGTAGCCTCAAGCTGACGATTCAATGCCTGTTGCAGTATCTTCGAACTGCACTTTGGGATTGATCCCTTCGTGTCTGCTGATGTCCTGGCTGGTCTGGTGCGATCTGCAATGCTTACATACTCCGGGTCTTCATATCTGAGGAGGTCTGCAATGTTTACCACGTGATGGATGCGAGGTACCGAAAAGATACCATGCATTTGATTCACGACTGAATCAGCGTCTGATACATTTCAGTGAGCCAGTCGACTTGCTGCAACATTCGGTTCACATTCTGGACTCTGCACCACCACTCAGTAGCATCGACGGTTTCCACATGCACTCACCGTCCTGTTGATAGTGCTTCAAATAAGCAGTTGGCTGCAATACCTAGAGTGTCATTTTCGAATTCGCAATTAAGCACGCACAGCACGGTACCAGCTGTAGGTTTCAGGAGTATTAAGAGTACTAAGCAGCGACCTGTATTCGGAGCAGAAGAAGGAGCAAATGTACTAAAGTTGGTATACGAGCCTTTATTAAAAGCGATATATCATCTGGCGACACTCGTGCATTTGTGAAGTCACAGACTCCATGAGCATCAGTGCGGAGGTGGGCGACGACCACGACCGAGCGGCAGCACCAGAAGCTTCAGCGACGGAGAAGACGACGATGACGATGACTGAGACGATGACTGAGACGACGCAGCTGGAGACGGCAACGGCGGCGACGTCGGTCACAGACGACAATGGACGGACAACCGTGGCGGACGCATCCCCGCCTGTGGAGAGAGCGACAGAGGATGCGAAAGAAAGCCACTCGGATGAACTGATGATGGAGGGCGGCGAAGAGTCTGAATCGACGACAGCGAACCCGAAGATGAGTGGCGAGGAGCTGTCAGAAGCTGGTGCGGATGGCAGTTTTACTGCGCCGACTCTGGACACGGCGTTCGAGGAGCTCCGAGACTAAATGACGCAAGCAGGAGTCGAGGCAACGAAACATGAGTGGTTTACGAATGTTGCAGATATGTTTGCTATGATCTACAACTCGACGAGCATCAAGGAGAAGCCGCAGAAGGCAGAGGAAGGGTACCCGCAGGTGGACGCAGGAGAAGCAACGGAGCTGCTGGAATTGTTCAAGCGCATCGTGATTGTCAACAAGCGTCCGCTGGCAGCATGGCGCAGAAGTGTGAGCGACGTGTG
>JAASFO010000917.1:0-11474 GCA_023333815.1 Globisporangium recalcitrans | reverse complement strand
TTACACCGCCGTAACCCAACTCGCATTTGCCTCTGCCGAACACTGTTCGCGCAATACTTTTACGGCCGAACTGATGGTTCGCCGAACTTAGCTTTTGCCGCTGGAGCGTACTTTACGCCAGTGAGAGCCAGCCCAGAGGGCGGCTTCTTCCATTGGCCATAATCACACATTATTGACCAATCACTTACTTGGAGCTCAGAGAGCCAACCATGTTCGAGTTCACTTCGATTTAGTATAGGTATACAAAAGTCTAAAGGTTTGCCTCACAGGGGACAAACCGCATTCGTAATTTAATAAACAGTCACGATTTACCTCTCTGAAGAGTAAGAGTCTTTCGTGCGGTCCCTGTTGGTACAGGAGACAAATAGCAACGCGTCGTTGCCCTGCAGGAAGCAAGCGACAGAGGACTGTGCGTATCGCTCTGCATACGCAGGCGAACAACGCACGTTCTCAACCCCGTCACGAGTCCTCGCGGAAGGTGTTCAACACACGCTTCCTCACTCTGTGCACTGTGCTGCGTAACTCGGGAACGCCTGGTTACACAGTTGCTTTCGCAGTTCTAGGCTGTGTGGTAGTTTGATGCAGTCTGACATTATGCTGTTGGATGGGATCGAGCTACAGACCTGCAGGGTATTGATCAGGCGCTCTACCACTGACCTACAACAGCGTTGCATTGGTATCTCATTACCCGAGCCATTTCCTGTTTGAACAAAATCATCCGGTGATTGAATTATGGCTCCTTTTAATCGAACACCGGATGATTTTGTTCAAACAGGAAATGGCTCGAAACTCGTGAGATCAATGAAACCGCATCAGCCTCGATGAATGTTGGTCATGCTGATAATGTTCTGATCCAACTTCTGACACCCATTCTGGAGTTACGACGTAACCCTCGTGAGAATGAGCGTCTTCCTCCTCTTTATAGTGCAACTCGCACAGATCCAGGAGGATTACCCTTTTCTGCATCGGCTACGCTGCAACGTAACACTCTCTCTCCAAGCCAAAACGCCGTGTGGGAGGAGGATACGGAGCTTTTCTTGAGTTGGTTACCATTGACAGAGAAGGGTAACCCTCCTTGATCGGCTTCTGAACAGAAGGGAGTTGTAATCTTCTGTTTTCTGTTGATGGTGGTGACTGTTTTGGATTCACAATTGCCGATCCAAAAAGCTGAAGCATCAGATCAAAGCATGGGCAAGCGAGGCAGCGCCGGCGGCAAGAAGCCCGGCAGCAGCGGTCGCGGCGGCAGCGCGCCAACGAGCGTCGGGTCTGCGTCCACGACGTCCAGCAACTACGGCTCCATCATCCCCATGAGCACGCTCACGGGCGAGCGCGGCAGCAGCATCTTGGAAGAGACCACGCAGCGACTGCCGCCGAGCAAGTCGGACGACAAGAGCAACATCTGGGAAGAGTACTACCCGCTCATCCAGCCGGCGCACCAGTACCACCACAACGGCCGCGGCGCGTCCAACTACTTCTTCCACGGCATGTTCTCGTCCGACGTGCTCTGCGCGTACCGGGACGCCGTGCTCGCGTACCTCGTCGCGCTCTTCTCCGTGGTCGTGCTCTCGATCACGGGTCTCGTGTTCTGCAAAGAGTGGGGCATCGAGCCCACGAGCCCGATCGTGTTCGCGTTCCGCTCGCTCTGGATGATCAGCCCCGCGATCGCGTCGCTCGCGCTGCGAAACAGTTGAGTGTCCGCTTTATGTGTTTGTTAGTGTGCTCATCGATTAGCTACGTATTATACGTAGCTGCTGACAGAGATGCTGATGCGTGTGGCTCTGTGCGAACTTTTGAATGGATACGCTCAGTTGCGGCCCAGCGACTGCAGGCTTGCAACACGCCGTCGCACTGGAACATCCCGCCGTTCCACCACCTCTTCAAGTGCTTCCCGACGCGCGCGATGCTGCGACTGGCGCTGCTGAGCTACGCGATCCCAGTGCTCTGCGAGCTCGCGGCTTTCTCGTTCACAGCTGCGACCCGAATGGTCAACCCGGTGCGTTCGAAGAGCTGCTGGCGATGCCATTGGCTGCATTTGGAAAGTGTGCTGAATGCTCAGGTGTTGTTGTGTGAAAAAACAGTTTAATCGCACTTTCGTGCAAAAGCTGGAGATGGTGTTCAGCTTCAACGACGTCGAGGCGCTGGACTCGGGGCTGGTCTTTTACGTGTTCTACATCAGCATCCTGGGCATTTTCTGGGACCCGCTGCCGCCCAAGCGCTACGACCTCGGGCTCGCGATGAACCTGCGTCCCATCGGTTCGTTGGCTGGCTCTACCACTCTATTCTCAGGTTGTGAGCATGTGGCTTGTTACCAACCTGTTTGCGATGTGATGGCAATTGCAGGCTGCAGCTGGTTTCTCCTGGCGGTGATCCAGGAAATTGGCTGGAGCGGCTCGCTGTACCCAGCGCTGGAGATCGTGTTCAGCCACAGCACGATCCTCGCGTCGGCGATCACGGGTCTGATTTGGGCACTCTGGCACTGGCCCATGATCATCGTCGACGCCCTGGAGATGGTGCCGACAGGCTCGGGCTACGCCGTGGTCGAGACCCGCGAGTTCCACCTCGTGTACGTGCTCTCGGCGTTCACGCTGCTGCTCGTGGGTTCGCGCATCATCATGTGCTGGATCCAGGGCAACTCGTGCTACATCATCTGGTCCAGCGTCGTGTACCACGCGACCCACAAACTGTAAGTGGTGCTGCTGTCGTGTGAATGCACATGCATGAATGCGTTTCGAGACTGACTGGGTGGCAATAATCAATCGCGAACAGGTTCATCATCAGCGTGTTTGGGCAGCTCACAGCGCCGCTCTACGGCAAGACGCAGCTCTTCAGCTACTTCAGCTCGGAGGCGTCCTTCTGCCTGCTCGTGACCGTGTGGTTCTCCACCTGCATCCTGTCGCAGATGTTCCGCTGGACGAACATCCTGCCGATGCTGCACCATCCGGCGTCTGTCTTCCGCCGCTCGCGCGCCAGCGCTGCGTAGCAATGAGCAAGCCCTGCAGCCATTCGCTTCAACTTCCCCATATTCCTGTGTTATTTGGCTGAGTATTTTAACCCCGAAGAGTCCAGAAAAACCCATCTTTGTGTGGACACACAAAGGGTGGGTTTTTGTGGACTGTTCGTTTGTATCTGTTTTTGTATGCTGTATTTTCGACATCGTCATTCTAAGAACCCAGGTGAGTGACTGTTCATAAAAATCAATGTGGGTTTTGAAGAAAAGTCGATCTGATTTATTCGCTTGCAGCAATTCGCATTTGAATCGTGAGTCGATCACCTTCAGCTGCACAAGAATCCACCCAATTCGCGCCACTGGCTCCATGTCGCTGCTCAAAAGCGCCAAACTCCATTCCAAGATCAAACCAACAAAAAATAGAACGTCTGTGAATCATGTGGTCAACACACAAATCTCTCTAGCAACGAACCCTCTCAAAAGCGTTACCCGTCTCACACAAAGCCAGTCAAATGTTTGTTCATCCATTTGAGTGGCAAAATCTCTTGCACGCCTTCAGCCTTCAGTTTCCTGAGAAGAGCAGAAGAGCAGCACCAACGAACGCGCAGCATGGGCTTCTTCTCGGCGCACCGCGTCGCCGCGCTCGTGACAGCAGTGGCAGCCGCGACGTTCGCAGGCATCGTCGACGCGAAGCAGACGCAAGCGCTGCAGCTCATCGTACGTTGGTTTGTCTTTTCTCACTCAAGTGGCACAGCGTCGTCGTCTTCTTTCAACTTTCTCTTGGTGGCCTCTGTCTACATGGGCGTCCTGCTGCTAACAGAACAGTGTGTGGATGTGTAGACGCCGAGCGTGATTCTGCAGCAAGTGCCGTTCGCGGCGACGATCCAGCTGCAAGAGCTGAAGAACGGTATGCGTCTGTGTGTGGGAACGAGTGTCCTCGCCGCTGTTGCTTTCGTTAGGAGCGTCTAACCCCGTCTCTCTCTTTCTCTCTTTCTCTCTCTGTAGGATCCGTGTACCCTCGCTTCCTGTCGTACCGCGTGGCGGACGCGAATGGCGTGATCCTCCAGAACGGCACGTTCGAGACCCTGGACGCGGCCGGCAACTACAACTCCAAGTTCGCGCAGGTCGCCAAGAAGCTGCAGTTCTCGACCTACGGCTCGCACGAGATCACCACGACTGTGCACGAAGTACCAGCGAGTACGAACGCGAACGCGACTGCCGGCAGAACTGACGAAAGCGAGGCTACGGTGGACCTCTTCAGCGTCTCGATGTCCACGACCGTGTACGTGACGCCCGGATGGCTCTCGCTGCTGCCGCCCATCGTGACGCTCGTCATGTCGGCTTTGCTGAGCCAGGTGCTGATCGCGCTACTCGCCGGGATCTGGTGCGGCGCGACGATCGTGGCGCAGGGCAACGCGTTCGTGGGCTTCTTGCGCACGTTCGACCAGTACTGGGTAAACGCGTTCGTCGACGACGGCCACGCCGGCGTGCTGCTGTTCACGATCGTGCTCGGCGGCACGATCGGCGTCGTGCAGAAAGGCGGCGGCGGCCACGGGCTCGCGCTGCTGGCGAAGGAGTACATGACCACGTCGCTGCGCATGCAGCTGTCGACGTGGCTGCTCTGCCTGCTCATCTTCTTTGACGACTACTCGTGCATCCTGATCATCGGCAACTCGCTGCGCCAGGTGCTGAGCCAGACGGGTGTGAGTCGCGAGAAGTTCGCGGCGATCATCCACGTCATCGGCGTCTGCCTGCCGTCCATGGGTACGTTGGCGTATTGCCGCAGTCGCTTGTACCTGAGTTGCTCTGCTAAGTGACTGACTCACTTTATGTGTCATTGCGTCCTTATCACTAGCCCCTGTGAGTTCCTGGATCGGCGTGGAGATTGGGTACGTCTCGGCGCAGCTGCGCGACCTGAAGCTCGACTGGGATCCGTTCGTGACGTGCCTCTCGTGCCTGCACTACCGCTTCTTCCCGATCCTCTTCATCGGGTTCATCTTCATCACGATCATCTGCGAGAAGGACTTTGGGCCGATGGTGCAGTACGAGAAGGACGCGGCGGCGTCGCCGATCCAGACGGGCTACATGACTCCCATCGATCTGGGTCCGTGCGCGAGCCCGACCCCCGAGCTCGGCCCGCTCGAGCCGGACACGCGGAAGCCGCTGCGGTGGCAGAACGCCGTGTTCCCGTTCGCGACCATCATCGTGCTCACGTTCGGCGGCATGATCCTCGACGGCTACAGCCGGCTGTACGCCGAGACCCCCGACGGCGACTTTGGTTTGCTCGACGCGCTGAGCAACTGCAACTCGGTGTCGGCGCTGATCCGTGCGTCCGCCGCCGGGTGGGTGCTCGCGGTCGTGATGCTGCTGCTGCAGCGCATCGTGACGCTGGACGAGGCGACCAAGGCGTGGATGGAGGGCGTCAAGGACGTGCTGGACCCGACGCTGGTGCTGGTGCTGGCGTGGGCACTCGGCACGGTCATCGCGGAGGTGAACGTGGCGCAGTTCATCGCGACGGCGGTGGGCGACTCGATCCAGAAGGAGTTCCTGCCGGCGATCGCGTCCGTGCTCTGCTTCGTGGTGTCGTTCGCGACCGGCAGCTCGTTCGGCACGATGGCGATCATGTTCCCGATCATCTCGCCGCTCTCGTACTCGATCAGCGGCGGCGACGCCAACAACCTGCTGCAGTGCTTCGGCAGCATCATGGGCTCGTCGGTGTTCGGCAACATCTGCTCGCCGATCGCCGACACGTCGATCCTGGCGTCGCTGGCCGCGCACATCTCTCTGCAGAGCCACGTCCGCAGCATCCTGCCGTACTCGATCTTGGTCGGGGTCGTGTCGCTCGTGGGCGGGACGCTCCCCACGGGGATGCACCTCTTCTCGACGTTCACGGCCTTTGGCGTCTGTCTCGCCGTGCTGCTGCTCGTGGTGTTCTTCTGCGGCACGCGCGTGAACTCGCGCTACCGGTCGCTGTCGTCGTGCAGCTTCCTGAGCGCGTCGCCGCCGTCCAAGTACACGAGCGGCGAGTCCCACCCACTGCTCTCGGCATAGTAGGACAGCAGGTCGGTCACTCGTCGTCCAGTGCGTCCCCATGTCCATTTCCCACCTCCACCGGTACTGTATCCAGTGGAGAGCGATAGGCAGATAGATATCGATCGACGCTTCGTCAAGCGTGAATAACAGTGCATCCGATTCAAACGCAGCGGGTCTTTTGGCTCAGCATTTTCGGATGGAGCCTTTCTTTCACATTGCAAGTCAAGTCGGATGTGTGTGGTGTCTGAAATGGCTACATTTGAACGAGCTTTTATTGACTATAAAGAAGGTGAGTCATGCTTTTAGCCAATCATTATGCTAGAAGAACATGTGTGTGGACCACAACACCACTTTCTCAACAAACAGCTCCAGCTGAGCATATTTACATTTGTCGAAGACACAGTCGCGACAAGACAATGACTGCGGAGGAAGGCAACAGGAACGCCACCGTCACCGCCACCACCATGCAGCAGACGCAGGTGCACCCAGAGGTGCTGGCGCTGACCGCCGAGAGCAACCCGTACCTGGACTTCTTCAACGCGTACTGCGCGGAGCACGAGGGCGAGCTCATCACGGTGTTCGACCCGCGGATCAACGAGAAGAAGCGCGCCAAGATGTTCGGCTCGCTGGACGTGAGCGCCGCGATGGTCAGCAATGCGCTTCAAAGCGTGCTTGGTGGCTCCGCTGAGGGTGTGTATGTATGTGTACGCTTGCACTGACTTGTGCACTGTCTGCTGCTTGCTGCTGGGTACTGTAGAAATACTCGTGGGCGATCCCAGACGAGCGAGCGCTGCAGATCATCAAGCACTACGGCCCGGTATGTGCTTCTCTCTCTCTCTCTGAATGTATCACTCACTGGATACGCGTCTTATAGTTTCATTCTTTGATGCGGGGACTAGATTGTGGAGATGGGTGCTGGCACCGGATACTGGGGCAAGCTGCTGCAGCTCCGCGGCGTGGACATCATTTGCTACGACCTGCATGTCGAAGGCGAAGACGAGGAGGTGAACGCAGCTGCAGAGAAACAAGGAGGAGACGGGTCAGCAGACGAGCAGGATGGCGAAACCGGCGACGACGAAGAGGCAGAAGACGAAGAGCAGCACGAGTCCGATGAGAACGAAGAGGAAGGTGGTGAAGAATCGGCAGCTGATGGCGACGAAAATGAGGTTAACCACGAAGAAGAAGAAGAAGAAGGGGGAGAAGAGGGAGAAGAGGGAGACGAGAATAGAGGAGAAGGCGAAAGCGATGATGGCGACGACTACGCGGAGGAAGACGAGGACGCAGAGGTCGAAGTGGAGCAGATCTACTGGACCGAAGTGCTCAAGGGCACACCAAGGGTGTGTGCTCTCTGCAAATGCCATTGCTGTGAGTTAATGCGGCAATGCACTAACCGCTGTCATTTGCTCTCCCGAACAAAATATAGGATCTTCGCAAGCACTCGGACCGCGCGCTGTTCCTGTGCTACCCAGACGAGTTTGAAGACAGCGCGGCGTCCATGGCGCTCGAGTGTCTCTGCAACCACAGCGGGGACACGGTCATCCACGTGGGCGAGCTCTTCAGCCAGAGCGTGTGTCTCCCAGGTCCATGGTACGTACCAACGGGACTGACCTCAAGCTCTTCATTGCAGACTGAACAATGATCTCGCACCTGCTTCTTGGTCTTCACTATGTAGGGGCCGCACGTCCGCGAAGGAGTTCCAGGAGCACTTGGCGTCCGTGTACCACAAGGTGCTGCAGGTGCCGCTGCCGTCGTGGCACACGAGCATCGACACGCTCACGGTCTGGAAGCGCACCAAGACGTCCATTTTGGCAAACGCCTTCTATGCGTTCATCCCCGCCGAGGAGCGGCTGGACCTCGTCGAGGTCTGCGATAGCACGCGCCACTTGCTGCAACTTGGACAGGCTGCTGCTGAGGATAACGAGCGTGGGTCATCAGAGGAAGCAGCACCGGCCACCGAAAAGAAGAACGACTGCAAGCGACAAAAGCGCGCTCGCTAGTGGTTCAGTAGCAACATGGCGACATTGCCCACAATGGGTAGCTCGAAATAGACCTCCGCCAATAATACTGCAACAAGTTGGACTCCAGCTGTCTGTATGTGCGAGCCACGGATACGATCCATTCTAGTGAACTGGTATGTCGAGGCTCGTTCGCCATTGCATGCCCAAGCGCTCGCAGCTAGACCAAGGTACTACTAGCTCTTGCCAGCACTGCCAATACAGGGTCCATAGGACTACTAAGGTGTCCTCCGACCAATTCATCTCTTTATGCCATAGATCGACGCGACGTGATCGCGCAGCACAACATGATCCTGCTCGAGCGGCTCGAGAAGATCCACCAGCACCACGTTCCCAAGCAGTTCGACGTCTCACACCTCTCTGAGGAGGTCCTGAACGCGCCACGAGTCTCCAACGCGCCATTGCGCTGTCGCGAGCAGCAGAAGATCGAGATCGAGAACGAGAAGATGCACAAGCGACTGCAGAACGCAAAGAGCGTGCTGAGTATGATCAGCAATCGGAAGCAGCTCGCGCTGGATGCAGACAGGCACCGGTACTTGGCGGAGCAGATCTCGAAAGTCGCGCGACGGCGGAAAGCGCGCGAGAGGTGCCAGGTGCTCGCGCATGAGCAGCACCAGCATCATGCGAGGATGACACCGCAAATGGTACCTGTGCATACGACGTTCCAGCTATTCGGCCAGGGTGACGACCGTCACTGTAAGCGAGGATACGAACACGAACACGAATGCGAGCGTGAGAGACATGGATTGGGGATGATACTGAGTGGCAGCAAGAGCCTGAGTCGCCTCGATCGGAACAAGAATTCCAGCGGGTTTGCGAGCCACGCCAGGCTGCCACAGATCCACCACACGCCAGCAGACCACCACTACGGGGAGAAGAAGGAGAAGAGCCCCAGCGTGTCGATGCCAGCGCATAACGCGTGCTCGCCGACGCTCACGAACACGACCAAGCTCATCAGCGCACTCGACCTCACGAGCGCATTCCATAATGGCTTCAAGTGAAAACTGCAAAGTGCAACTTTGGTTTGCCTCAACACCCGATTTCCGGCCAATCGTACGAAGGTGTGACCTCAAATTCGACCAATCACCACAGCATCTGGGATCACTCATCTGCATTCGATTGCTGCTGTTTGTTTGACTGTCATTATTCCAGAACACAACGGAAGCAAAGGCAAAAAATATGCTCCAGAAGCAGCAGCAGCGGAGAGCGGACGCCGCGCTGCGTCTCCGCAATGGCAACGGCGCCATCCGCCACTTCCACGCGACGCAGAAGCAGCCCGTGTGGTGCGTGCGCGCGCGTGTCTGTGTGTGCTCACCTCTGTATTTCTGTGCGTCCATCATTAACGCTTGCTGATCGACTGACTGCGAACGCGCGCGCGTCTCTTGCCTCTGATTTGGCAGGTTCCTCGTGGCTGGTGCTGGATGTGCGGCACTGTTCCTGGGCTCGCGCTACGTGCTCCGCGCGCAGGAGCGGATCCGCCGCAAGCGAGCGGGTCTGCCGCTTGATGACGATGACGATGATGGTGCATCGTCCTTTCACGGACGCCAGACGCCAGCGAAGCGCATGACGCAGATCCTCGGCGTGGACTTTGGAACGTCCAACCTGCGGCTCTCGGTGGCGGCGCTCCAGGGCTTTGCGCAATCACCACCGGACAGCAGCAACGGCAGTATTGCGAATAACACGATCCGTGTGATCGAGAGCGCGGACGGACTGCGCGCGATCCCTGCTGCGGTCGCAGTGGACAACGGGAGCGTCTCGGTCGGTGTGCTGGCAAAGTCGCTCTTGGGGAGGAAACCTGGGTACACGGGCTTGGCGACTCGACTCTTGCTTGAGCACCAGAGCCGATCTGCGAGCTCGGTATGAAGTTACACACATGCGGTTATATTGCTGCAGTGCTATGGCGGATGACTGATGCTTCTTCGGTTGTCTGAATTGCGCTTCGTAGGAGGGATGGGATCGTTTCCTAGCGTCACTCCCGTACAAGATCAACGCGAAGGATGGCGAGGACGTGGAGCTCGAGCTTGACGGGAAAGTCTACAGCCCAGAGGTAAGGAGCCAACGCTCGCTGGTCCTATTTCTCCCCATCTCCCAATGTCTTGTGCTACTCACTTCTGGTGTTGTGTTACTTGCTATGAAACAACAGTGGACTGCTGAGATCATGCTGGACTACATCCACTCGATGGCGGCGCGATCGCTCGGAGAGAACGGCTATGACGACGACGGGTTCCCTGCGATCATCTCGGTGCCGGCGGGTCTGAGCGACGCCAAGCGAGCGGTCTTTGAGCGCGTGGCGTCCAGCGCCGGTTTCCAGGTGGTCACGTCGGTGGACGAGCCCATCGCTGCGCTCCACGCGGCCGAGCTGTCAGCTTCTGAGGATGAGGACGAAGCCTCGCTCCAGGCGTTATCTGCACCAGGATCAACGATTGCGGTCTTCGACATGGGCGGGTACAAATCGTCCATCACGCTGCTGGAGCGAGACGGACGCGGTAGTAGGAGCGCGAGTTTCAAGATCCTGGAGTCGCGCTCTTCGTTGTCGGTCTCGGGCAAAGCCGTCGATGATTTGCTGTTTCGCCAGGTCGTGGGTAAATTCCAGCAGGAGAACGGCATCGACCTGTCGATCGATCACATGGCGAGCTACCGCGTGCTGGAGGCGGTCGAGACGGCCAAGATCGAGCTCTCGTCGAGACGCAACACGGATCTGAACCTGCCATTCATCACAGCCGACCGCACTGGCGCCAAGCACTTGGTGCAGAAACTGTCAGCGTACGATCTCAATCGAGCCTGCGAGAGCCAAACCACCCAGGCAACGGTGCTCTGCGACCAAGCGCTTGCAGCTGCGGGTGTGAAGAAGCAGGACATTGATTTGCTGGTCCTCGTCGGCGGTGGCGTGCGTTCCGAGCCCATTCGAGAGCAACTGGAGAAACATTTCGGGAAGAAGGCGTTCAGCGGAAGAAACTTCAAGCCCGAGGAAGCCGTCGTAGTTGGCGCTGCGGAGTTCGGTCGTCGCTTGGCATCCGATTAAGAAGGTTTTGGCAGATCATCATCATAGAGAGCGAGTGAACCGATTTGGCACTGGAAATACGACAACGATCAAGAATATGAGGTGGAGTTTCAAAGCCAAACCTGTGCTCTTGTTGTCAAAAATGCAGTCTATTGAGATCTCGTACACGTCAGCAGAGATGCTGACTTAGTTACCCTTCACAGCTTTCTTCGCCATCATGCAGTGCTCAACGCCTCTGTCGAAGTAGATCTCGTCGCTGATGCAGCTGTACCCGCATCGCTCATAGAAGCCCTTCTTGTCGTACTGCGCCGAGAGCGCATAGTAGTCCACTCGGTCCGCAACGTACTGCTCCAGAGCGGTCATGAGCGCGATGCCATAGTTCTTGCCGCGACACTCGGCAAGCACAGCGACGCGTCCGATCTTCGCCTTGCGTGCGTCTGCGTCCATGAGCACGCGCGCGACCGCGACGTACTTGTCC
>JAASFO010000916.1:0-11476 GCA_023333815.1 Globisporangium recalcitrans | reverse complement strand
GCGGTGGTGCGCGCAGCAAGATCCAGGATCCCGGCAGTGGGCTTGATCGCAACGCCAATCAGTCCTTTGCCAACACCTTCGACAAAGCCCGTGAGTCCATTGCTGTACGCCCCCATCGCTGGCGCTGTGATCACGCCCGAGACGCCTGCGAGAATGCCTTGTCCGAGCTGCTTTGTGCTGTAAAGCAGACCAGTTCCGAGATGCGTGGGCACTTCTTCCCGGTTGCGCGTGTTCCGCTCCTTGATGTACTTGCTGTCCATCGAGAGCGCCGCGATGCCAGACGACAGCGTACCGGTGAATTTGCTGGCAGCGTTGAACGTGCCGTACACAGAGTTCTTCACCAGACTCGCTGTGCCTCGCGAAAGCCCCAGCACGAACTCTTGCGGCGACCTGACCATACCAGCGACAGGTTCGCAGAAGAGATCTTTCACACCAGTGCCCAGGTTGGTCACGAGGCCGATCGGGTTTCCCAGGATGTCCGCCGCATCCACAAGCGCGTAAATCTGGAGAATGCCCTGGAATGCGCAGTGCTGCTGGATCGTCGAAAACATGAACGCTCTCGTCGTGAACGAATGGTAAATGTGGAGCGCGTTCAGGTTGAGCGACGCGCAGTCGATGTTGACGAGGTTGGACTTCAAGATCATGAACATCGCGGGGAGCAAGATCGTCGCTTGGTCGTCGAAGGACGTTGTCTTGCTCAGGTTGTTCTGCTGGAACGTGATGTGGATTTTCATCGGATGCAACTGCAGGGTCTCGATGTACATACGCCGCTCGATTGGCGGTATCTTTGCAATGCTAGCGTCTTCGGAGACACTGGTTTCTTGAAGTATCTCCTGAGCGACAACTGAAGATCCACGCCGCACTGCTGAAGCATCGCTTCCCGTGTTTCCGGGTCGAACCTCGCTTTCCGCGCTCTTTTGCGGGTAGTGACGCATTACAACCTGCATGCAATCGATGAAAAGTGACGCAGCTGAGATGATCAGGAAGTCGTCGATCTGCAGGCGAGCAGGCTGGAGCATCGCTGAGAAGTACTTGATGTACTCCACGTCGTCGCCGCAGCTTAGCCGGAAGATCGACATGTGAAGGAAACGATCTTCGTCACCATCCTCTGCGTTTTCATGATCAGCGCTCGGCTTTTTCCGTTCCTGCAGCGTTGGCGGTGTCATCGGTCGCGACTGTTTGTGAGAGGAATCAATGAAGTCGATCGACGAGAAGGTGTTGGACGGGATTGGGGTGAAAATGATCGGAAACACGGCATTCTCGAGCTGGTTATCAAGCTGGAACGATCCGACTTTGATTTCGCGCTGGTCGTGCTCGTTCACTGTCTTTGCGTACGCCAGATCGAGTTTCTCCGCGGAGAAGAGGAGGACTTCTTCGGGTGTGCTGTTTAGCACTGACAGCGAAATACTCGGCAGCTTGAGGTTCAGGTTCAGCTCGGAGACGAGCGTCGCAGCTCGCTGGATCACACTGCTGGAAGCCTCTGCCTGATCGGAGACTGGAGGCGCATTCTGTTTTCCTGTCAATTTGTCGCGTGGGAGCTCTGTGTCGTGAACGCGTATTGTCTTTGTGACCCCGTTGAGATACCAGTGCAAGTACAGGTGAGACGCAGGTTTGGTCTTGGACGCTGGGATCTCGACTCGATGGGCTTCTCCAGGCTGATCAAGCAAGATTTTACTGTGCGCTGATTCAGACGAATAGCTAATGGTGAGCACGCGCTCAAGTGATTGCAGGAAGTATGCTTCGTCCCACCCGAAGCAGACTCTCTCTCCTGGGAGCAGCCGTTGGGTGACTCCGCGATTGTAGTCAGCAGACAGTGCAGACTGCTCCGACAACTCTCCACCACCTCCATCAAAGCACTGCTTGAAATGAACCACTTCGTTTGCAGACAAGTTGACGATGCGGTAAAGCGGGAATGGCGCCACGTCTTCACTGGTAAGCATGACATACACTCGGACTGATGACTCCACTCGAATCTCCACTCGGAGAACATGCACTTGGCTGGTTTACTTGTTGCTCAGCTTGAGAGCTGTCTCGCTCACTTCGTGCAGAGAGACTTTCCCACTCCATCGCCAGCCTGTCACGTTCCCGCCACCTCCGCTCCCGCCTCCTTGGACTTTCAATCGGATACATGAATCCAACGGGACTGTCGGCCGCAAACACCAGTTGAACGATGTCGTCGCGCTTGGTCGCAGTACCACATTGTTTTGCGCTGCAGTTGTTGCAGCAGCAGCAGATGGATGCGCTCGCTTGGCTTCATGTCCGTGATGTGGATTTGGGACAATATCGCACGCTGGTGCGCACAAGATCTCGTGGCTCGTCCGATTCAAAATGAGATACCGCTCAACAAAAGTGACTTTCGTCGTGAACGAGTCGATCTGGTCCAGAATCGCCACAAAGTCATACCAGAGCTTCTTGGCTTCGTCGAAGAGACGCAAAGAGCTATTTGCTCCTCCCATCGCTGCGTTGAGTCGGAGTTGCTGGACGCCGGAGTTTGGGATGGTGTTTCCTTCGATTTGGATGTTCAGGAAATTGGACTCGGAGCAGTAGAAAACTCCATCTCTTCCTGGATGCTTGCAGAAGTGGAGCTCGTGCTTAGGGACGAAGACGCAGCAGAAGTCCCGCTTCCTTGGCTTCCTTTGGACACTGTCGAGCGCGCTGTCGGACTCGCTGGCGTAGTTGTGGCACCGTTGAGTGCATTCAATTTCGAGTGGATTAGCTCCAGTTGAGGCGATCCGCAGCATGCAGCTGCTTGCTTTTTAATGGCGCTCGTCACGCTGAAGAACGCTTTCGCATTCGACATCTTCGACTTCGCTTTTGCGTGCGGTTCGAAGAGGAGTGGCAGCGGAGTGTCGTTGGGGATCACAAACCGCGGCTGGACGATAACCTTGCGCATTGCGTTCATCTCTTGACTTGCGCTCACGAAAGCCACGTTGACTGTCGCTTGTCGTGCACGGAAATCTGACACCGTGCACAGCACGTCGGTTCCATTTGCACTGCTGTTTGACGCGGACGGCGACGAAGAAGTAGAAGGAGACGAGCCTGTTGAAGACGTTGGAGATAAACTACCGCCTGCACCACCCCTTCGCGTGTCGTTGCTGGTGTCAGCCAGCCCAACACTCGCTGATTGTGGGAACACGGTCGGCAGCAAAAACAGTTTGCTCCAGCTGAAGCCTGTCATTGAGACCGAGCAGTACGTGTTTTCATGCAGAGACGATGCGGGGAACTGCATGTTGCTGCGCGGTGGGATCTTTTCCGACGCGACGAGATGAAAGTACTCGCGATCTTGAGCACCAGCGCGCCGCACTTTCTTGAACACGAACACGACAACAAACAGCGCAACGCCGCACTTGTTCTCGAACATGAGTGGCGGCAACACGCGCATTTGCGAGTACCGCAGGCTGCTCGCGTTCGAGGCGGTGGACATGCGGTTCCAGACACGGAAGAAGCTCCCGTTCGATCTGCAAATGTGGCTCACGTGCAACGGCTGGGAGCCGTCAAACATTCGCTGGCACTTGCAGTCGTAGTCGTCCAGTATCAGTGAGCAGGACGCAAAGTGCTCGGTGCAGTCTTCTTTCTCGCTGATGAAAAGCTCATTGCTCCATCGATGGTCCTTTACATCCGTAGAAGCAGCCGCGCTGGCGAGCGTCCCAGCCGTTTTGCTTGAGCCTCCAGCCGCACTTATGTCTGCAGAGGTGTTTTCGTGTGGCTTCACAAGGACTCGGACTGACGCAATGGCTTTGACGAGAGTGATTGGAATTCCGCACGCGCCATGCGCCTCGATTGCACCGATCTCTGTGACTGTTTTCCCATCCTCTCCCAGGATCCCACAGTCCACAGCAAAAGCTCGGGCACTCGCTTCTGCCTTGGAGCGTACGAGTATCCCCGAGTTGTGTGCGACGCAGTGCCATTGTCACTGACCCAGTAGGAAATGTCCACTCCGCAGTCGTTCGCCAGGTAAATGCCGCATGAAATGATGCTCGCTCTTGATATTTGAATCGACGCCGGATCGTTCAAAAGCTGCTCGATTTCCTTCGTGATTGCACAGAGCGAGTCCAACAGACTCGGGGAGAAATCGACACTGAGCGCGTGGACATCACTACCGATCAAGTCGATTGACGTGACCACCTTTCCCGCTTGATTATCCGCTAGCGTCACATTGAGCGCGGACGTCCGAGGCTCCATGATTGGCTCCCAGGATCCCAAAAACGTGTCAAAGCCCCAGATACTCATCCATTCGTCGTCACGGAGTTCGCTTTCGTTGTCTTCCGAAAAGTGGAGAGCGATCTCCACCACACTCGAGGCACCTGGTGCCAAACTTGGCGAAGAGCCTGCTGAGTTTTCTTGCGCGGGCTTCACCGCTCGCGGGGGTACTTCCACGCGAACCTTGCGCATCGCACAGAAAGTGTATATCCGCGCGACGGGAGTGAAGTATTCGCCAATCTCTCGCACGAATGTCACACTTGCATCTTCCAGAATCATGTTCATGACGATCTCGGTCTTGCGATTGCCCCCAGCGGTCGCTTTGAGCGTGTCTGCAATAGCGCTTGCTGCGGGATCCTCTTCACTGTCGACCATTGTTCCACGATCCGCCACAGCGCTCTTCTGGAAATCCTTGTCTTCAAACTCAAAGTCGGCTATCTGAGAGATCATCAGCACGTCAAAGACGCAAAGCACTGCGTGGAAGTGCGTCAGAGAGGCTGAAATCTTCATCACGCCGTCACTTCCCCATGAACTCGAATGTCTTGCGGCAACAGAGTTTCATTCGGGTCGGACGGAGGTTCCTGCTGATCAATCGTGAGATCAATGCACTGACCCGGGGTTTCGCCATCGGAGGACGAATACATCTCCGCACAAGATGTCAGGCTTTTCTCTGGCGGCGCGATCGCTGAGCTTGAACTTTCGCATCCTTCATCGCTCGAAGCTTCTTTCGGCACCAGATCGACGTTCCAAAGAGATGCTTTGGAAGAAACCACTCGATACTGCGCTCGCTCGGACGAGTACCCGCTGATGAGCACCTTGACATCCCTCAGTTTCACCAGCGCAATCTCTCTTTCTTCCGGACTCAAGGCTTTCTTTTCCTGGTAGTCGAGAATGCTGTTTGAGCAAAGCATGCTCAGATTGACATCGCCGACAAGCACTTGGACATCCATAGATTTGCACGAGGGCGAATCTCGCTCTCCCCAAAATTCTCATTGAGAATGCATGCGAACAGTTCCAGCTGCTGGAGATCCAGTGCCAGATGAATCTCCTGGTTCGTCTCGACCCGCATGAGGTTCCTCTTTCCTTTTTGCAGCGCTGGACCAGTCGACATTGTTTCATCGTGAGCAGAAGCAGTCTGCTCTTTGCGATCAGAATCCCAGTCAAGCGGCTTGTGCAGCGACACTTTCACATGTCCGCAGAGCTTCTCCATTTCTCTTGCGACGTCGCCAATGTCTTTGAACCCTTTCTTTCTCTGCGCAGACCCTTCTTCAGCCTCTTTCCGCTTCCGCCCCTTCTTCTTCTTTCTGTCTTCGACAATCGGCAATGCCACAAACTCAACAAACACCGCTTTGTGAGAGAACATCCTGGTCTTCGACGCAGCAAGTTGCTGCTCTAAAGCAAGCCGGATCGCTTTTGCTTTCGCTGACGCAACCGCTTCATCGACCGAGCCAATTGCATCTGTGTGAGGACGAAGGTCCGAGTCAATCATGCACGTCGAGATGTGTGCATCTTCGACCTGAATCCGTAGTTGCTCCATGCGAGGGCAATCCGGATGAGCTCTGGACCTGGCGAACACGTGCTTGACGTCAATCTCCATTCGCTCAGGTTTCCGTTGCCTCGCAATGGGGTTGCCGATCGCTCCTCGCGGAAGAAGAAGTTTGACTGTCGTGAGATCTGCATCGACTTTCGTCCGCTGATCCAGCAGAACCACACCAGCAGGCAGCGATTGCACACTGATCCAATCGAAGAAGCTGATCAGTTGGTTTTGCAGGTAATCCCCAAAAACACTGTAATGAGAATTCACATAATTCAGCACGATGCCAGAACCGTGGATGCGGACATAGGTGGCAGCACCCGCTCGATGGGTCAGCACACCATACCCAGCGCTCTCCACAACGACAGTGAGCGACTCATGCACGCTGAGCAGCTCACAAACTTCTTCGCTGACGCTGGCATCTCCGGATGGAGCCACAGCACGATCCTCGCTGCTGGGTGGGCTGCCATCAATCCCAGATACGAATCGAGACGACTCCAACGTGACGCCATCCTTCGCGAACAATTTGACGACGAGGTATGGGGTTTTCAGCGTCGTGATGTCGCCGAATAGACCTCTCCCATGGAGCTTGAGCGCGAAATTGTCCGCCTCCGTGGAGTGAGGGCAGCAGTAAACGTACCAGCGCTCAACATGCAGCTCAATTCCAAAAGGTCCAGGCGGGCTAACTTCGATCGCTGCTGGTTTCGACTCGGCGCCGGCGCCACCTCTCTTCGATTCAGCTGGATCGCCGCTCTCTGGTTTGCCACCACCAGGTTCGCTGCTTGACGTTCGACTTGACGATCGGCTTGAAGATGCACTTCGACTGCCAACTGCAGAGTTGCCCAGCAAGCACGACCGAAACAGCGCCACCAGCAGATCTTGGTCCCAGTACAAGACAACCTGTTGTGTCTTGATCTTGCCCTTGAACGGGTCAGCACGGCAAAGCACGAAACTCGCTTTGGGACCAACTCCCAGCAACTTGCATGTGGGAGCTCCTGTCTTCGGATCGTAGACTGGATCAGGCTCTTGCAAGCTGTCACACTCTGTGTGAGGCTCGCCAGACTTTGCGATTTCTTCGTTCACCTTTGCCATAGCTTCAGCGGCGCTTATCTTCTCTTTCTTGCCGTCCTTTGACATGCTCTTTGAGCGTTTGGAAACCGCCAGCGAGAGTATATCCACTGCAGCAGCTTGGGCAGAGGACGAAAACTTGGCTTCCACGTTCACTTCCTTGATATCCAGAACCAGATCAATTGCTAGCTGCTCATCGCCCACTGGTGCTGACTGCTCGTCATCTCCAACAGGACTGCTGCAGGCTCTGTCTTCGCCTTCGAGAACAACCAAAATCTGCGGGATCATGATTGAGAGCCCGAATCGCTCGTCTTCGTCGTCGAACTCTTTGATCACAAACGAGCTGGCGCTTCTGTGGAGATTCTTGTTTGGCTCCCCATCTGGAGTGATTGCCTCTCGCGAAACGCTTGCTGGAGATGTTGATGGCGAGTTTGTGTTCTCTTCTGCTTCTCGTCCAAGTTCTGGCTTTCCCCACGATGCTGATGCTTGAAGTACTTGACGATACTGCACGCTAGATAACGTGACGTAAATCGGCGGAGCAGTGCACCTCATTGACTACTGGGTCCAGCGAACACAGCGTTGTTCAGCCACTCAGACGAGAACGCGAGAGCGTCCTCTGCATTCTCTTTCAGCGCCGGAGAGACATCGACCTGAGCCACAAAGTACGTCTGAAGCTTCGCTGCGACAGATAAATTGTGGGTGTAGCGGAACGGCTCAAAGCTGCAATCCAACTTGAACTTTGTCTCCGAAGATTCAATTCTGAGATCCAAGAAACGATTTGACGCTGGCACAGCGACAGCTTTAACAGCCCCAGCACTCGGTGTCTCTGACCCAGCTCGGTCTGTCGCGCCAGCCACTGGGGTGGAGTTAGACGACCCCAGCGAATAGAAGAGTGGCTGGGATAGTCGCTCGCCCGTCGAAGGATCACCCACCTGGCTCAAATCAAGCATACGGATCGATTTTATACTCGACGAGATGGAGCTTGAGCCATTCTGTTGGAAGATCGCAAACACGAATTGCTGCAACTCAAACTGCAAGAACTCGCGCGTAGACCCTGTCGTCGATGCGCAATCGTAGACGGAATGCTCGATCAGCGAAAGCCGGACGCTCGAAATCGCCACATCTATCGCGAAGAGGATGATCTGTGAACTCTTGTTCTCTTGCTCCTTGGCGGCCAGCGCTTTCGAAGACGCATGCATTTGCTCGCTGAGTGTACTGTAAAGCACGAGTTTCTCGAGCGGATCGAGCGAGCGAAGACCGGCTGCAGCATCCGAATCCTGGCTGTGGGACCGAGAGTTCCAGCGCGCTTTCCAGTTGGATAGCTTCTTCACCGAGTCGCGGCGGGTTTCCTCGAGTTCCAGCTCTTGCGCAGCGCATACCCGGAAGAAAACAATGGAATCAACATCCAGGACATCTTCAAGCTCATTGAGTCGACATCGCTCAGCGACCACGCTCTCGACGGGCAATTTCTTTGCAGCAGCTCGGAGCATTCTCTTGTGCAGTCGAATATACTCGTGTTGGCACTTCCATAAAACCCCAAAGAGTTTCCAGTCACATGGAGGCTTCGGGTTGCTGTGTCTCGTCAATGCGGACGACGTAGTGCCAGGAGCCATACCCGAGAGCTTCCTTGACGACAGCGAGTACATCACTTGAACACCGAAGAACGCATACTTCCACCACTTCTTTGCATTTCGCTTCACAGGGACGGTCAGACGCTTTCTCCGGCAGTGGATCCTCTTCAGATACACCTCATGGGTCGAGATGAAGTTGATCACACTGGTGAGGTCGTTGCACTGGTCCGGGGTCACCGACGCATTAATCGAGCCAATATCGCCGACAAACTGGAGCTTTGGGATCGAAAACGCAGTGGTCTCGTCGTGGTTCACTGTCATCTTGATGCTAGTATTGAACGGGTGGATGATGTACGACGATGCAAGCGGCTCGCGTCGCTGTGCAGAGAAACAGATGACTCTTGGCAGCAAAATGCAGGCAATGAGCGAAACGACCGCCTGCAGTAATCGATAACGCTGATAAAAACAGATCGCATTTCTGAGCTTTGGACCGAAAACAGCCTTCGTAAATCGATACAGCTTGCATTGAGGAGTCTGCTTGGCGCATTTTACGCTGCAACTCTGCGTTTTGCGGAAGCGATGGGGAGATGGCGCACGAAGCGCAAGAACCTGCAGAAGCGCGAGAAGCGGCGCGTGTTCGCGGCGGTGCACGCCGAGATACGAGCGAGCGTGAGTGGTGCTCACGACCGCGCGCGTTGTTGCGTGTTGCTTACTGTTTTGCTGTAGCTAACGTGACGAGAATGGATTGGTTGGCGATCCGCGAGACAGGAGGAAGCGCTATGGACCGCAGCAGATGAAGAAGCTGAGCGCATGCGCAACGAAGAAGAGCGGCAGCGCGTGCACGAGCAATGGCGCGGCGCTGTCGACAAGGCGGACGCAGCGTTCCAGAAGCAGAAACAGATCTTGGAAGAGCGGCAGCGGCTGATTCTCGCGATCCGCCAGGTCTCTGGTGCTGACGCAAAGTGTTGAAACCCATGACTGTCTTGACGGAATGCGAATGGCTATCGTTAATCGTCAACATGTGTATTTCTGTGCATCGATATCTGATCTTGCGGACAGCAAATGGAGCAGGCAGAGCTGGAAGACGAAGGAGACGAGACCCAGAAAGCCCGAGCTGTGGTACCGAAACGCGATGAAGGTAGGAAGAGTGACGACCCCACGGATACTGCTATTGTTTCCCTCGCTGGCAAGCAAGGAACGACCCCAGCAACTGCAGCTCGCGAGCCAAAGTCGACTTTCATTTCCGACGCTGACGCTGCAAAGCTGCTGGTAGGCTGCAGACCCTTCGTTTCCAAGTTGCAGTAGCGCTGATGAGGTGTTCGTTGCTGTGTCCGTTGCTGACCATTTTCCTATTGATTATTGTAGGCTCGCGAAGCGCAAGCAAAGGCGTACGAAGCGATGAGAAACGTGCAGGTGCTTATACGTGCTTTCGATGAGTGCACTCCGACTCTATCGTGACAACAGAAATCCAATCGGCTCTCTATCGTCTTTGTGGCCATTTTGCAGACGAAACGCACTGCGTCGCAGAGAAGCGGAGCCTCGAATACAAGTCTCCCCTGTATATTCTTCACACGAACGGGTTGCTGTCCCTTTGGAGCACTGCAGTGCAGCAAAGCCCATATTCCACCGCAGCAAAGTCGATTCCTTCTGTTGAAAGTAAGTGGCGCATTGTGTATAGTGATGAAGTGGATGTGTGACGAAGCTTGTTGTTTGTTTCGCGATTAACTCTTGGTGTCAGCACATGTATGCTCCATCCGCCCAAGACCTTAGCAACGAGAATGGTGGGTACGGAGGGCTCGTTGAGTTTTACAAGGATGTGGTGAGCGAGATTCAAGGCTTCGGCACGCTGATGCGCGTGGAGGTACACGAATCATCGACTCTAGCAACGCTTCAAGCGCCAACAGACAAAGCTCATACTATGGTGCATTTGTGGACATGTTGTGGTTCTAGATTGTTCAGAACCTGGCTCCGCATCTCAAAGGTCACGTCTACGCGGAATACGAATCCCCAGATGAAGCGTGGAAAGCCTGGCACGCACTGCGCTTGCGGTGGTATGGTGGACGGCAAATCCAAGCGGAGTTGATCGCGTTTTCTAGCTGGGAAGCTGCTTTATGTGGGGCGTTCTTGCAGTCCCGTTGTGCCCGCGGAAATGCCGTATGCAACTACCTCCACCTGCATCCTGTCCCGCAAATAATCGCCATCCCCGCGGACCCTTCAGATACCGAAAAGCAGCACAAAGATATTTTGCAGTATTTCCAAAAAGGCAGACAGACAGAGCAAGGCTCTTCCGTGCTGGGTTCTGGAACCGCCCGCTCAGCTTCTCGCGCGTATCGTTCGCGAGATCGAAGCCATGAAGGTGGATCAAAGAGATCTCGCAGTAGAGATTCCAGTCGATCGATGCTCAACCATCACCAGCGAAAGCGAGGAAGAAGAAGTCGAAGTCCAGATGGGGGAGCTCGTAGAACGAGCAGAAGAAGACCAACCAGTGTATCGCGAAGTCGGAGTCGGAGTCGGAAGCCCAGTCGATCGCGCGGGAGCAGTCCAGGAAGTCGAGAGCGAAGGTGACAGAAAACGTCACAGTTCGCAGCACGCATCTGATGCCGACAGTTTGAGAGAGCGGTGACTCATCGAGCTCCACCGAGTACCAGGAGCTGACTTGAGGTCCGCCCTTCGAAGTTTGGGTACTTCTTCTGGTTTGCACACATTGCGGTAAAGAATGCTGATAAGGGATTGATCATTTGGAGAATTTGGTCCTCATAGACAAATCAGCTCCATTCACGACACCAAAACCGCGTGTGTATGCTAGTCCAGGAAGAGGTCGCTCCTGAGCATGGGCAATCAGAAGAGCCTCCACACTCACGACATTTGGGAACTCTGCGCGCCACTGCGAGCAGTGGTCGTCGTGAGCACATTAGACAACGACGCAACCAAGCGGATTTCGAGGAGCTTCTTCTGCACGTTTGGCTGGCGCTTCGTGCTCACGGGACTCGCGTTCCTCGTCTCGATGCTCTGCAACCTGTTTGGACCGGTTGTGCTGCGCGAAGTGGTGTCCAGTCTCACCAACTTGGAGAGCTTCTCGGTCGAGCGCACGTTTGCATGGGTG
>JAASFO010000915.1:0-11491 GCA_023333815.1 Globisporangium recalcitrans | reverse complement strand
TTCGACTGGTTCAAGATCGAGCTCTTTTGGCCGACAGTTTTGTTCTCTTCCAGGAAATAGAGCGCAGACTCGGTGCTCTCGGAGCGATAGGCTGGGAACGGGTTCCCGACCAGCGACAGGATATTGGGATTAAAGCACGCGGGAACAATCTGCATCAAGATGGCGAGGTTCCCGCTGAGCAACCGCGCGTGACGCTGCCTGAGGATGACGACGATCTTGCGCTCCAAACGCGGTCGAATCCATCTTCTCACGGCGATATGTTGGCGCGTGACTGGTGCACATCCGCCAGATCTAGTTGGTGCAAAGTGGTCCACAGGGATCGGACTGTTCGCCTGAATGGAGCCTCTACGAAGAGCAGCGAGTCGCTCCGATGTTCCAGTGGATGGTCCTCACCATCGCATCCCAGTTCGGCAGTCGGTTTCCACAAAGGCGCGGACGATGCTCTGGATGTGGTTTCTGCATAGATCGATGAGGATCGCGTCAATGCCCTGCATCGCATTCTCCTTTCCGAGGCGCTTGGCTTCCTCCACCATCCCCTTGACCGCTTTCCCAATTGCAGACTCGTACAACGCCACGCAACTGCTCGACAGGTTCTTCATCACTTGATCGACAGATTGCAGCAGCTGAGTCTGGTTCAGGACGATGTCGTCGACAAAGTCGTGGTATCCACACAGCGAGCGCTGATTCAGATAGTTCATCGCGAAGAGACGGAAGCCAGCTGGTCCATAGATCAAAAGATCCTTGTCTGCTGGAAGCAGCAGCGAGTCGCGCGCGAGATCCAATCCCTTTTTCTTCAAATCATCATCGGTCGGGGACATGAAAATGACGGATGCAAGCTGGTCGGTCATTTGCGAGTTGGACGCCAGAGCTGCCTGGAGAACACTCATGAAACCACTCAGGTACAGCGGAGCGATCATCTTTCGAATCCGCCGTTGGTAGACCTTCGAGTTGCTCTCCATCCCCTTGGTGAGCTTCGATTTCAGTCGGCCGTACAGGAACGCTCCGTGCTCGCTCGTCGACTCCATGATCAAATCCTCCACAGGTTCTCGAAGAGCACTCAGCAGCATCGACTTGAGCCACGCAAAAGTGTTCATTCGAGCGATTCCCCACGATCTCGGCTCTTGGACAGCAAACTTCCGAATCTCGTCCGTTAGCGACCGCTTTTCATAGAACGAGCGAATTCGCAGATGCTGCATCTGGTCTTCCAGATCTCCAAACACTTGGCACTGGCGATGCAGCTTAGCTTCCTTGAAGAAGTTGAACAGGAACCGAATCTCGTAGACACCAGGCTCTTTCGGCGCGGTTGCCAGCATTCGTCCAGGGCATGGCTCGTTGCCGTCGACATCCAGGTACGCTGACGTTGGGATGATCTCGATCTTGGAGCATCCTCCCGAACCCTCGACTTTGTAAAACCCCACACAGTTTCTGCTCTTTGAGTTCGACAGAATGCTGTACGGAACGCCGTAGATGATCCACGACAGGTTCACAGTCTCATTCGCACCGACCATCGGGATGTCGCACGTGAGGTTCATGAAAATGTTGAACGTGCCGATCGAGATCGAGTTGGAGCAGAAACGGTCGAGGATCTCGTAGTGCTTGGACTGCTCTCCCACCGGATTCACCTTTGGTCCTCCATTTGCTTTCGCCTTGTCAGCACTCGTACTCGCGACTTTCGCCTCCACATCTGCGTGTCGAAGGTAGCAAAACTCGTACTTCTGGAGACCGTACTTGGACTGATAGATGCCAGCATTGTTCCCGTACACGAAGTCCTCGAAACCTGGATCCTCGTCGGACTCCGTGCTGCTGTTTGCTGGCCGGAACTGGACTTGGCCGGAAACAACCTGCGCAGCGACAGATAGAGGCTAGAAACTAAAAGGACTTGTCATGTCAATCCTAGATAATAAAGCAGCGAGTCTCACCTTGCGCGCTTTCTTTGCCGCTTCTTCGGTACTTAGCGCTCCGTTGTTGCTAAACATCCGAGTTGCCCGTCGTGACTGCATTGGAAACAAAATCGGTCGGTCGGAGTTGATCATCGCGCAAAATGCAAGTTCCATTCACGTACCACGTTGCGAAGCTTGTTCTCTTGAACTTCCTCTTCCAGCATGTCGCTCATCCTCTTCGTGTGAGGCTTCAGTTTGGGCGAGTTCAGCATCGTGTCCATCTTGATATCTGCAAGCTTCAGCATCTCACCGTGCTCTGTCGCCTTTTTCTCTGAGAGCTCTCCGTCCACGGTGAAAATTGGATTTGTGATCTCCTTGATCTCTCGCTCAGTGAGGTCGCGAAGAGATTTTGCCTGGCGGACGATAATTTCGTGCTCGAAATCCTCGTCGCTTCGGTTGTCCGACTTCCACCCAAACGGCTCGACACCCTTGTGTTTCAGCAGACGATAGCAAATGCAATCTTCCATCGTTCGGATTTTGAAATCCCCCGCTTCGCGTGCAGGGAACATGCCAATCGCGTCTAGCGCGTGGAATCGCTGCCTCGCATTGACCTGCCAGCTCACTGTGATTTCTCCCTCACCTGCGTCAAGTGCGTCCGTGAGAACAGCGTAGCTGATCTCTGGCATCGCGTTCAGCAGAATCAGTTGCTTCTTTGGTTTGCCCACCCCAGCCGCAACGAGCAAAGCAGTTGCCCCACCCTCGCCCACGAGGTTTTCGAGCTCTCCACTCGCTAGATCTTCTGTATCGCTGGCAAGATCGCCCAGCTCTTCCCCAACACCCCAATCATCTTCGCCACCAAAGCGAATCACACCCGGGGTAATCGCTGCAACTGATGAGATCGCAGAATTTGTTGCTGGAGCTGACGCTGGTCTGGTGGTCGGGACTGGCGGGTTACTCGCGACTGCAGAGCCTGTTGCGCCTAGTGGATTGCTGTTTTCTGCTGCGTTACCTGCGGCTGTAGAGTCTGCTGCTGTGGGGGAATTGCTGTTTCCAGGTGCGACCGCAGAACCTTCTGCTGCTGGAAGAGTGCTGCTTTCTGGTGCGCTGCCAGCAACTGGAGTGCCTGCTGCTACTGTAGGAGGATTGCTGCTTGCAGGTGGGTTCCCTCCGGTGGCTTTTTTGCCTGCTCTGAGATTGACGGCAACTTGTGGAGCTTTGTCCAGAGCTTCCTTTGCATCCATTAGCTTGTCTGCGCCTTTGCTCGCTTTCGAAAAACACTCATTCGACGAAGCGAAATTTTCGACTGTCTCCTTGTAATCGACGTACGCTTTGATCACTTGCTGGTTGAATTCGAGGAGTGGAGATGCAGCAGATGAAATCAAGGCGACTCCGAACAGGAAAGCTCGATTTGTAGTTCCGTTGGGGTACACCATCAGCAAAGTAATGATCTCCACTAGAGAGCTTCCCCACTCGAGCACGGTACTGTAAAAGCGAGTGTCGGAAAGGTACACGACATCCTCTTCTCCTGCGAAGCTGAAACTCGAGAGGTAACGCCACACGGGATCTCGCTCCGATTCTGGGATATCCGCCTGCAGGAACTGCTTGTCCAGGAAATAGCTGAAAACCGGATCGCGATTCAGCACCTCAGCTAGGTACGCCAGCACCATGGTCTTCGGGATGCACAACCAGAACAGACTTGTGATCTTCCCATGCAGCGACATCATCTGCAGCTGCTTGATTTCACCGCTTGGTTCCATAACGTAGCAGTTGTTCGCCCGCTCTTCGACGTTGAACTCTTTCCACTGGGTTTCTCCCCAAAGCCCCAGAGTCACGAGTACGACGTTGACGAACGGCATCACAATCTTGTCTTTGATGTACTGGATCTTCCACGCAAAGCTGAAGCGAAGGCAGAAGCGATCGTAGCGCTTCCATCTGGAAGTTGGCTGACTTGATGCGTTCTTGTACATGTACGGTCCGCGTCTTCTCCACCCGATCAACACACCCAAGGATCGCCCCATCGATTGAAGCATCAGGTTCGCGTTGATGAAGATGAACATCCACAGCAGACCCAAAATGCCATACTTTGTCACCAACTGACGAAATGGCAGCGTCATGTAGTCGTTGTAGTACGTTTGGAACTTCCAGAGTCGTGCGCACCATGCAGGGCACTTCCGAGTCCCGCATTCAGTCAGATTTGCGTTGCTGTGAACGGCAGCTTTGATATCCGTGCGATCGAAGCTGTGCGCAAGGTTGGTCAGCTTCTGTCGCTCTTCAAGCTCGGATAACGACACCCAACTGTATAGATCCAGTAGCAGGAGAGGCAGGCACACGAACAGGAACGACACGATCAGGACCAGCGCCGCGATCCCGAACCCGTAGTTTATCTCCGCAAACTCTTCATTGCAGCTGTCGTGTGCTGTCGAGTGTAGATTGAACTCAGCAAGCCCTTTGTCTCGATTCAAGCGCTCGTAGAAGAACTCCCACTGCCCCGAGATAAACAGCACGCACGACTTGATCGTCAGATACAGCGGGATCACGAGTAGCGCTCCAACTTGCTCCAGAAATGCAAGCAGCGACTTGCCTGGATTTATCGGCAAGTAGGTGTGGATCTTCTGGACCTTCAGCAGCAAATCCTCTTGGACGACGACGTACACCACGAACGTTGCAGCGAAGAGCAGTGCCAGAACAATGTACAGGTAGAAGCCAGACACGCATTCGCCAGCGATGTTCAGAATATTCATCTTCGCCATGAGCTCGTCGATGTACCCGTTGAAGAACGTGCAGATCCCATGCAGCGCCACTTCGATCGGTCCGTAGAAGGCGGAGAGTCTCGCTTTGAAGCTCTCCAAAATCGCGTCGATCCGAGTTGTGTCGAACTCCCCGATGTTGAAGTTCCCTGCAAGCACGGAGATGTTGAACGACAAACTGATCACTGCCAGGAAGTACTTGAGGAACGACACCAGACCATTCCCAAATATTTTGAGAGCAAGGATGCCTTCGTCGGACATCGCATACTTCACGAAGAGCTTGGTGGTGTAGAAGTACATCTGGGATGGCGAACAGGAAAAACGCGCTGGCTCGATGTAGAACGGTCCAAATCGGCAAATCTCGCCAGCACAGCTCAAAATGTTCTCGTCACTTCCTCCTTCACCCGTGCGACGCACATACTTGGCGACGTAAAAGCCACCCTGGCGGAAACGATTCCCCAGGGATGTTTTACACTCTCCAATGACGACATTCTTCGGAGCTGTCGCGGAGCTTGGATCGCCATCCGTGTCTTCTTCAGCTGGGGCGATCGGCACTGGGACTTCCAACCCCAACTTCATCAGCGAATTGAGCTTCGAGAGTTTATTGCCCCCGCCTCCGGCAGCAACATTTTTCAGTCCGAGGTGGGCTTTCCGAGCACCGATTTCATCCAGCAGGTCGCGAATGAGAAATGAGAAGTTCTTCTTCGCGATTGGTGGCGCCGAACTGTACGCACTCATGCATTCATCCCAAACGAATGAACCGTCACTTGCTCCAGTAATCGCCTTGAACGCATCGCTTTTGGTCTCTGGTCCACTTCCTCCCCCGCATCCAAGGAGTGGCTTCACTTTTCGGTTGAAGATTTTGCGGATGCTTTGAAGTGAGATCTTGAACTCGAAGAACTGCTGGACTTCAGTCAGCTCTCGCTCCATCGTTCCTCGGATTGCGTCGACCTGCAGCGAGTTATTTCCCTGAAGCTTCCCGAGAATGGTCGACCGCAAATTGTCAGAAACCCGAACAACGTCAGCTGGGAGAAAGACGATTCGGTCCTGTGCTGAGGGAGCGCCGCCATTAAACCGATACGACAGCACCACTTCCTGCTGGCTTGAAAAGACGGTGTGCGCTCGAGCTCTCTGTGTTCCCAGTCCAGTTGGTCGAGATGCAATCCCAGGCGCATTCGTGGAGTTCTGGAGACCCAACGCTTCTTTCTCACGTAAACGCTTCGTTTTTTCGAGAAGATCCTCCAGAATCGCTTTGTGTTGCGAAATCTTCAGCTCCACCGCTTTGCCGTCTTTCTTGTGCTTCACTTTCTCGTATGTCGCTTCACTGGCTTTGATCTCGCGCCTTGTCGCTTCAATTTCCTGCTCCAGCTCGATTCGGGCGAGGTAATCTGGATCATGGAAGCCATCTTGATTCGTCAAGGCATCGGCAACTACGGATCGGTCGTCTTCGGCAAAAACTTGGAGAGACGCGAAAAGAGGCTTCACGTCGAGCAAAGGGGTAGTTCCGAACGAGGTGTGCACACTGTTGACACCTGGAAGAACTGCAAGAGATGCCGTCTTTCCGAGGACTGTTCGGTAGTTGTTTTTGTTCCCATCTGGTTCGTTGCGAACCAAATACACCTTGTACGTGCCAGGTGGTAAACTCAAACCAATTGACGATGGCAATTGAAGACTTCCATGTGTTTTTGACGGATCGGTGCTGACGAGCTGCTCTCCAGGAACAGAGTACATCTTCTTGAGAATCTCCGGGATCCACCATTCGCAACGCTCATCATCTGCATTCTCGCCATCGATATCTTTCGTGCTGCTCTTGGTGCCAGCATCCACACTCTTCCAGAGAAGAAGGAAGTACGGCATACTCAGCTTGAAGTTGTCTTCTTCTGGCACCAAACACAATCGATCTCCCATCTTCAACCCATTTGTTTTCCACTGCAGCTCCAGGTGCGAATGGGATGGATACTCGAAAGTATTTTCCTCTCGGATTTTCTCGACGACGGAGATTTCATCATTGCAATCGTGATACCAGGAAGCGGGGCACAAGGTGTCTCTTGCTGCACGAGTGCACACTTGTACTCGAACTTGAGAAGGAGAACTCCGACGTCTTTGAGTTTTTCCGTTGTGAATGTAGCCACGCCATCTGCGAACTCCTTATCGTCATGAAGAACATGCAAGAGTTCGTCCACGTCGAAAAATGCCAGTCCGATCAGCTTCACTTTCATTCGCTCGGATTCGATCACACCCTCTCCCAGTTCTGCTTTCTGCGAGTCGATTCCGATTCCAGGTGCCGCCACGTCGACTGGAGTAGCCGGAGTCTGGTTGCTTCTGTTTTGCTCTGTCTCTTCTTCAAGGCGCAGAGCTGCATCCAGCTTCTGCTGCGCCTCAAGCACGTCTCGGTTCCGCTTCCCAAGCTCTGATTCAAACTCCAGTAGATCTTGGCGCTTCTGACTGAGCTTCGATAGTGCCATCCAGACGCGACTATCATCGGCAGCATCCTTGCCAGTTGAATGGCTGACAGCGACGACGTGGCGAAGGTGCTGCTTTTGCTGCTCGACGAAGTCTTTCAGAATCGTGTAAGTCGTCTCTGCCTTCTTGTGCGCGTCAACGGCATATCCCAGCTCCAGTTGAAGGCGACTCTTTTCGGATCCAATACGCTTGAATAGCTTGCACACAAGGAGTTTCTGGGGGCTGCCATCGTCCACGTTCACGTACAGACGAAATTGGTCATCCGGAAAACGGACTATCGCGTCAGGAGACGGATCTCGAAGCATAACACTCGAGAAGATACGTCCATCAAACGCATCATCTCCTGTCACTTCTGGTTCAGTTGGAGTCAGACGCTTCATCAACGCGGACAGCTTGGCGAAAGTTGCGTCGTAGTCCGGAGAATGAGGTGTGCAGGCTTTCAGCAGCTTCTCTGTCTCGTGCATTTCCCTCATCAGCAGTTGCGTCGTCCCGTTGTCCCACCTCTCATCGTGCTCAACGACATAGCATTCGGAGTCTGCGTCTTTGTTCCCAAACAAGTTTTCCTTGATTTTCTTGCATGGATTCTTTTTCGGCGGTTTGGGCATTCTGTCTTGCAAACCTTGAGCATCTGTGATCTCGAACATGGCGTACAGTTCTTCAGGATCCTTGCCGTCCTTGTTGAATTGCGTGTTGCTGTTGATAAGGCGATCGGCCAGTTCGGATATGCTTCCAATTTGCAGGTGCAGAAAGCCCTTGGACCTGGAACGTTGTTTTCCTGCCAGCTCGCTTTCGAACGTAAACTCCTTAGTCGCATCGCGTTCCTCGACCGCTTCAAGCTTGCTAAACTGCAAACCCTGATCCAAGAGTTCCTGGAAGACTTCGTCAGTACTGGCAACATCTTCTAACGCTTTTGCCGCAATGTCTCTCACATTGATCTTCTCAGGAGCAACATTCAGCGCAGCCTCTTTGCTAGCCTCTTGGTTCTTTGCTCGTCGCTCTGGAAGCAACTTGAACGTCTCGATTCGATAGTAATCAGCAAGCGGGTGGCGGGAGCCGAGAAGAGTGCCAGAGTAGACTTCGAGGAACTCCCCCAATGTAAACCCACTCGTCTCATCGAGTCCCACGCTGTCGCAGATTTCAGACCACAGATCACTTGTTAGCTTCGGCTTCGTCACTTTGGCTGCAGCGAGTAACTCGGCGAAGTTCTTCTTTTTCATTTTGCTCTTGGTGCTGAAGTCGCTGAACAGTTTCTTCGCGAAATGGATTTTGATCCGCAGACTCGACGCATTGTCTTCAAACCGAAAACCGCGATTGGCACCACACACGATCTGGGAAAAGAGATCGCAATCCCATCCGGGTAGATTCTCTTCGTCCAGTGTATCGAGCGCTTTCTTCGTCATCTTCGCCGAAAAGCCGCCGATCTTGGCCAATTTCACAATGGTTTCTTTCGTGATCACATCCTCTTCTTCTTCTTCTTCTTCCTGAAAGATCTGCACGATTTCGGCGTAGAGCTTCCTGGCTGTCTCGATACGCACGAAGATCTCCTTTGCGTTGTGGTTGCTTAGCCCCGTCACTTCGTTCCAGCAGCAAGCAAATTGGCGTCTTGTGAGTCCGACGAGCGGCTTCGCACCGAGATTCCGACACAATGTGTTCCACTCCGACAGAGACATCGTTTTCCCATCACCGCACACCAGCCCGATGAGCTTGTTCAAATCTGAGAACGACAGGTTTTCGGAGTCCTTGGATTTGCACATTTCGAACAGAAGGCTTGTGTACTCCAGCACCTCCCACAACGAAGCCGGACTCGTCTTGAACTTTTTCAGCGTTTCGTTGACTTTGGATGCTTCGATGCCCTGGTGGCCGACAATGAAGGAGTGCCAATGCTCGTGGAGAACAAACTCCATTTCAGGTGCGCTTCCAGCATCACCAGCGTAAACTCCAACGACCTCGCTCGGTCCAGCACAGTTTGACGCCTTGCCATCTCCAACAAGCGTCCACGACTTCTCTTTCGACGGAGGCGCGATGCCGTGAAACTCGACAACGACAGATTTTGACTCAGGAATCGAGCAATTGTCGAGCTTCAGGTGCACAGAATGCTGCTGCGAGTCCCACACAACTTCACGGACCTGTACCCCTGATGGGTCCAGAATGCTTGCGCTCAATGGACCAGACACGTGCCACTTCGTATTCGGCATCTTGATCACCAACGACGTATTCGCACGGAGCGACGCCAGAGCACGGAACGTGAGAATCGTCCGACCATTCTCGTGGAAGAAAAACGAATTCAGCCTCAAAAACTCGAGATGGTACGGACGACCGGACTTGTGGCAAGCTGCAAGCTGCTTCCTCACTTCCTTGATATGCGCCTCAGCCTGACGCTTGCTCAACGCAAACGGCTTGGTGCAATTCAGCTGGTTGAGAGTGTTACCGTCGTTCCCGCTGAGCGACGTGATCGATGCAAGAATGTCGTGCTCTCTCACTTTCAGTTCTTCAGCTGAAGACATGCGCTTCACAGCGGTCACAACCGCACACTGTCCAAAGAAGTCGCTTCCCAGTGTCAGACCGGAGTCTCCGGAACGAAAATCTTTACCGCGGGGCTTCAACGATCGGTCGAAATACTCGTCGTCAGCGCGTCGAACGCGATCTCGAAGCGGGTTTCTCAGCGTGCTCTCACGGTAGTTCCAGTTGGAGTACAGGATAACCGAGCACGCAGACACGCTTTCCTCTGCAGAGACTTGAACCTCGCCATCTGTCAGCTCACAAGGTCCAAGAGCAATCTTGTCGCCACAATCGACGCCCATGACTTTGATCACCACCGTTGAGCTCTTCGCGATGCCGGTCTCTCCGTCCAGATCGATCTCGATACTTCGAGATGCGTCACTCCACGACGCCACCGCGTGCTCGAAGTCCTGGTGCTTTGGGATCTCGAATTCAACTGTCAACGAGTTACCTCCATCGCTCGATGATGGTTTCCACGACGATCCTGGAGGGATTTGGATCTGAAATTTGCCGTCTGGAGGGATTTGCTCGATGGTCTTCAGACACAAATGCAGCGTCTTCTCGTCTGCATTGTACTGGTAGTACGATTCTTGCCGGTGAAAAGTAACTCTTCGGACATCGTTGGCGTTGAGCAACCCCTTTGCAAAGGCGATCCGCTGTTGCTCCTCGTCTTTGTTCACAGCCATGGTCTCGTTCGTCAGGCTCACCCCGTTCACGGCAGACACAATATCATGCTTCTGGATAATCGGATGGCGCGCAGCCTGACCACGAATGTCGGCGACTGTCGAGCACTGGCCAAAAAAGTCCGACTGCAGATCCAACCCGATATCGCCATGCTCGTCAAACACAATCTCGTAGGACAGCACTTGGTTCCGGGTGTTACGGACGATGACAAGCGGCTGCTCGTGGCCGCGGCCATCTGCGTCGTCTTTCGCATCTGCTTCAGTGAAGGACTTCTTCCGTCCACGCTTCTCTTCTCGATAGCTGTACGTGGTCTGCATACTTTGCAACAGATTCAGCCACACTTCATCGTCGACTTTCTCGCGCTGCACTCGAAGCAGATTCGTGAACGCCTTCTGAGACACCTGGTCGTCATCACCATCCTTTATCGTTGCCAGCACCTTGTCATTCGCCAAGACTGCGTACACAATTGCTGCAGGGTCTGGATGCGGGGAGTAGATGCGTTTGTTCTTGAGGTTGACAGAGAGCGCCTCAGTGAACTGCATCCACGTGAAGGACTGGGTCGTCTCCGGAAGAAACAGTTTCTTGCACAGCTCGATCCACTCCGCCTGCTCGAATACCGCATCTGCGCAGCACGCTCGCTGCAGTTCTTGTAGCTGCTCCAGTCCGATCACTTTCTCCGATCCCGAAAATCCGGAAGACGAGTCGCCACTCTCCACTCCAAACCGCGAAACTAGAATTTGTGCGAAGTGAACAAACTCCTCCGTCTTCATCACGTCTCGAACAATACCTTCCACGGTTGGGCTACCGAAGAAAGGAGGCGGTCCGAAGAGCGCCTTGAAATCTCTCCTGGCAACAAACTCTTCAGTTTCTGCAGCACCCAGCTCCTCCAGCGCTCTCTTCCACTCTCTTTCTGTCACTGATGGTTTGCCCACGCACTTGCGAAGCTGGTTGAACTCTTCGCGGCTGATCTTGTCGTCTTCAATCCCTGTGTCCGAATTTCCTCTCCCTGTCGGTTTGTGAAACCATTCAAGTAGCCTCTCGAGTGCCACGCTCGGAGAGATGTCTTCGTAGAACGGAAGCGTCGTCGTCGCATTCGAGGTATCGGACGAACGCCGCGGACTCAGCTGCGACATCTGACGATGCAGCTCCCGACGTGCGTCTGCATCGTCAAAGATTTTCTCATTCGGATCGAGCTCGAGATCCAACTCCATCGTGCTC
>JAASFO010000914.1:0-11501 GCA_023333815.1 Globisporangium recalcitrans | reverse complement strand
TGCGCTCGAGATCCAACTTGGTTGTGTTGTCCTGCCCACGCAGAACCACTCAGACCCACACCCAAAAGATATCCGAGCGATGGCATTGAACTTGATAAAGGGTGGTTGCGTTATCTGCGCACATGACTCATTCGGTGCTGACGGAGTATTCGTGCGAGGGTGGGAATCTTGTATCCGACACATTTCTCTTCGACGAGTCACGCAGCAGACGTGAGCTGATAAGAATGTCGCCAATTTACGCTTCTGCATGCTCACATCTATCCACCAGCATTTTTGACTGATTTTGGGACAGCGCCAACTTCAAGCATATGTTGTGTATCGGTGGTGCCAGTGCGTGCGTGATCGCTCGCCCAGTCTTCATGACGCTTTGCTGCCCTGACATCCAATCGTGTTGGTGTTCGTTTTACACCAGGTATCATGTTACTCCAAGAAGAAAAGAAAAATGCAGCACGCTACGACAACAGGAAATCTAACTTGTGACGACGATCCCCTACACTATGTGACTCCTCCTCCACATACAGTGTCTCCTCGCGCGGTTGGCACCGAATCTGTCCAGTGCCGAACGAGATGTTGGCATCCTTCATGAACGCCAAGACCTTGTCGAGCGTCCCGAGCGCTCGCTGCAAGCCGTTCACAAAGTCCAGATCGGCTCCAAACCAGCTCACCGCGCCGCTGGTGTCAAACACGAAGCAGTACTTGCCCGGGATCGTGATCACGTTCCCGATCACCTCCTGGATCAGCTCTTCGTTGCCGGCGAGATTCGGGCACAGCGACGTGACTCCGTCGCGACGAGGACGGATGTGGATATCCGCGTTGACCACCACAATCGTCATATCGCCGATTGTGGAGACATCGTAGCCCTGGGTATCGTACTGCGTGGACGCGAAATATTGCCCGTAGAGCCGCCACTGCTCTTTCACGGTGCCGACACCCACGTAATCCGGTCCTTCAATTCCGCTGCTCATGGCACACTGCAAGAAGCGTTCCTGGTCCTCATGACGACGCGGCGAGAATCCGTTTTGGTACAGGCGGAAATACTCCCTCACGACCCGCACCGGCGCGCCGCTCATCGTGCCGCGCGACGCAAACACGTTGTGCGCCTCGAGCCGCTTGCACTGGATCTCCAGACTCGACACGTCCGAGTGCAGCGCGTGCACTTCCTGCTCGAGCGTCTCGATCTTGTTCTTCTGCTTGGCGCGGTGGCGTCGCTGGTGCATCTTGTACTGCAGTCTTCGGCGCAGCACCTTGTCGTCGACTCTGCCAACACCTGCTGCTGCCACCGCTTGACCCGTCACGCTGCTGTTGCAGTCGACCACGAGACCGCCCACTCTCTCGCTGCGATCCCGACCGCGTTTGCTGTCCATTGCTCTGTTGCTGCTGCTCGATGTTCTCCCGTGAAGCTCTTGTGTCCGTCTGTTGACAGTCCCGCACGCGTTTGATTCTGTGGAGCGCTGTCCAAGAAAGAGCCCAAGCCAATCACACACACACACGCGCGACGTCTGGTCGGTCTCGTGCAAGCAAGCAAGCAAGAGAGCAAGCAAGAGAGCAAGAGAGAGAGCAGTTGTGGTTGTGAAAATGGTGGAAGGAAACAAAACAGATGCGACTGTGGGAGCTGGTCAGGTGTGGAGTCATTCTGAGCGAAAAAAGAAGATGCATTTTCAGACTCAGGGACGGGTGCTTTTTGAGTTGGACTTACCATTTGTATGTAGGAGGAGGGGTGTCGCGCTTTCGATCGATCTGCTCTCCCATCTCCTCCCACTCCCTCGTTTTGTCGCAATGCTTGAAACAGTCCGATTAGCGTAAAACACTGCGGTTTAAGCTAATTCGCGGAGGTTTCGAAGGGAGTGCTCAGCAGATGACTCACACACTACAGTGTACAGAAAGATCTTTGATAACGTGCAAAATGGAGAACTGCAGTGTGACGAAAGCAAGACTCCAGCTCTTGAGAGGCGATGCAGGTGCGCTCTATCAGCAGCACCACACGAGCAGTTCATTGCACGCCACGCATGAGAAGCGAAGGGAGCAAGCGACAAAAGCTCGCTCTTGCGCTCCACACGCTCAGCACCACAAGCAAGTGGAAGGCTGAGGAGCTGCACAATATCACTTTCTTGTAGAAGGACCATTGTGTGACCAAAAAGCAGAATGCGACAGACACCCCACAAGCATACAAAAGCTGAGTCAACGGGAGTGAGGCGACGCAAAATGCATTGTTTTGACCAAGTCACACGTTGACATGTAGTAAACTCCCGACAAGTATCCATCACTTTTGTAGTTTCTCGCTCGACAAAGCTCAAATCTCCATTTGTAAATTTACGCTGACACGCAAAAGTGACCGAATGTGCGATTCCTGCGTGATCGCAGCTCCAGAGAGCCACACAAGCCCACTCTCTGAGCCCACGAAGAAAACGCGATCAGGACAAACAAATACTAGCACTCGAGTGGATCCATACCTCCGCCAAGAGCATCATCCCCGATCCAAATCCCATCTTCATCGCCACGACAGCACTCACACGCTTGCTGTCTTGGCTTTGGGTTCTGCTGTTTGGTTGCCATGCAGCAACATGTGTTGTGTGTGGACGTTGAACCAACCTGGCATTTTTGCGGGGCTGATTTTCAAATGCAACTCGAAAGAACCAGCAAGAGAGTGTGCTTTAGAAACCATGCGATCAAACTCAGTGTGGCGCTTTGGCCGATGGCGTCAGCAGCACAACTCGTCCAGTGCTCAACTGCGCTGGAAGCATGCGGAACAAAGATGAACGGCCGAGATGAAAAGAAGAAACTTGGACTGAGAGCATTGGTGCTTCTGATTGAATGCGGGAGCCTGGTGAGACGAGTCGCACAGCAACAGCCAACCAATCTCGTGCGCAAGAAACATGCAGCGGAAATGCATGTAGAATAATAAATGATGCTATCGTGGCACTGACATTCGCATCCACTTTCTTCGTTCTTCATCATCGTTGTCATTCGATCGGAAGGATTTGAGCTGAACATGCGTTTTTTTTCTTCTTCTTTGAAGGGTAATTCAGTTTCGCTGGTGTGGATCTATTTTAGGAATGTGCGACATTTGAGAGAGCAAGTTGCGACTTGCAATCCAATTGGTTTCATTCTCGATAAATAACTAGGAGGACGGTTGTTTGGTGGCACTCTATTGGCTGAAACTGAGCATTTCAGTCATCCTATTCGCTAAGATTGATGGATTCTCGTTCTGATTGGATAAAAGAAGGCATGCTAGACCTTTGTGAACTGTCCACACCACCACACTTACACTCTGCATCCATTTTGATGGGTATGGACTTCTCGCTGATGGCGTTCGTTAGGCTATCGCTCTCTACGACAGGCGGAAGGCAGCAGTCCGTCCAACTCCCGAATCAAGAAGGAAGAGGGCATAAATACTCGCAATGCGCGCTGAGAAACAAAGTGCCCATGCAAGAAGAGATTCCCACATTGAGAATTCCCAGCTGCTGTTCTTACTTCCCGGCGTGTTGGATCCGAGTCAAGCTCGCGACATCAGCGAGGTTGAGTGACCTCGCTGCAGCACACGCACACTAGAATCTTCTTCGTCAGGGTTCAGGATTGCGAAATGAGTCCCGTCTTCATTGCTCTGAGTTATCAGCATTATTTCAGACCTTTCAGTCACCAGTCGCACGCAGATCAGTCCTACAATCCATCGCACTCTGTGCGAACTCGCTCACGTGCGACTTTGCTGCTTTCAGCCACCTCTGTGAACCAGACTCTCTCTGCGAAGTTGGAAACCCAAATGTGAGAACAAGTTTTGGTGATCAGAAGGAAATCGTTTGGATCTTAGCATGTCTCTTTAGTTGTAATTTGGAGTTTCTCCTCATGCTTGATGATAATAATAATAATAATCCGCTCAACGGATGATCGTGACTGACTCATACATACAGGCGTTTAGGACGACGACGACAGGAGATAATTTACTTGGAGGCGGTAGTTGAGCGCGCCGCTGACGGGCTTCTTGCCCATCACTGGCTGGCTCTGCACCTGCTGGGACTGAGACTGGGACTGGGACTGCTGCTGGACGAACGCTGCGGACGGAGGCTCGGTCGCGAACACCGGCAGCTTGCAGCTGATCTTGCCCGAGCACATGGAGATCTGCGCGCCGTCCACGACCTGCGACACCTTCGCGAGCGACCCGACCACGCGGTGGAGCGCGTCGATGAACTCCACCTCGGTCATGAGTCCGCTCACCTGGCCGTCCCGCTCCACGATGAACGTGTACTTGGAGCCGACGCAGATGACGTTGTCCGCGATCGTCTGCAGCAGCTCTTGGTGGTGCGCCAGCTGCGGACAGAGCAGCGCTCCCAGGTCCGCGCGGAACCGCAAGTGCACGTCCGCGTCCACTTCCACGATCGTGAGGTCGCCGGTCGAGACCACGCGCATGGTCTTGGACTCGAGCAGCATGGACCAGAAGAACGCGCCGTAGAGGCGCCACTGCTCGGCGAACGCGTCCACCCCAGCGACGTCCACGCCCGCGACGTCCGCTCTCAGCACCTTGCGCAGGAACCTCTCCTGAGCCTCCTGGTGGATCGCCGAGTGCCCGTACTTGAACACCTGGAAGTACTCGCGCACGACCGCGAGCGCGTGGGACGCCGCCGCTGACCGCTGCGCGTCCTTGTCTTCACTGCCAACCACGCTGCTGCTGGCGCTGCTCACACTGCTGGAGCTCGTGCTGGGCGAGTAGCCGAGGCGCTGGCGCTTGGCGCCGAGACTGGCGACCTCGGCTTGGAGGTCCTTGACGTCCTGCTCGAGCGCCGAGAGCTGCTGCTTTCGCTTGGCGCGGTGGCGACGCTGGTGCAGGCGGTCCTGCGAGCGCTTGCGGTCGAGCTTGGCCAGCTCCACCTCCGTGTCGGCCGGGATCATCGCTAACGACGAGGAGGCTGCTGAGCGGAGCTGCTGCTGCATGTCCATGCTTTCACTGGGCTTCACTATGGAGCGTCGGACTGAGAGCTCTCTCTTATTTGGGACTGATGAGTGTGCGAGCGCGAGTGAATTGCAGAATGAGAGAGAGGAGAGGAGAGAGTGTGGTCGAAGCTGTCGGGCGGCTTGTGGTTTGGATGAGTAGTTTGGCTTGGCTTGGACGGCCCGTTGGACGAACGGCTCGACGGCAGCAACAAACGATTCACAAGACAAACAGAGAGAGAGAGAAATGGAGACACAGGGGGTCGAATCTGCAGTGGATAGAAACAGGGCGATGAAGGGCTCACAGCTGGGATCGAGCCGAGCCGATGCGGCTCGAGTCTCGAGTTTCGAGCGTGAGGTTGAAGCCAGCCTACGCGGTTTCGTTTCACACTCATTTGTATGGGAGAGCAGACAGTCTCGGAGGCAGACAGGCGGAGAAGACCTGAACTCCGAACGACGAGCCGCAAGACTCACGACCAAACCCAATGCGGTTACAAGCGTTTCGTGTAAAAGTATTGTCCTAGTTCGCGGCTCGTCTGTCTCGGCTCGCGAGAGGTCAGTTGGCTCGAGAAGGAGTCAGGAGGAGGAGGAGGATGACTGCTGGCAGTGAGCTGGAATGAGGCGACAGTGCCGGGCCAGATCGAGACAGAGAAAGGGACAGAAGTGACGACAAGCAGAGCTTTTTACTCTTCTTCCATTTACGGGACAGCGCGGTACAGTAACTAAATCATTTTTGACTTTTGGCGTTTTCTTTTTCCAGTGACCCACCTGCATTTGATACTTTTCGGTATTTTCTTACGCTTGGAGGGGTTGCCATCTTGTATGGAATATGGAATGGCACACTCAAACAATTGGCGCTCGCTGTTTATGCTCGCAATGTGGCACACCAGCGCAACAGTCGCTCGCTCGCTTCTGTTTCTTTCTTGAGTTTGCTGCAGTCTGGTTTTCGTGTTTCTCGCGCCCCTCCGCAAAATCGCGTCTCTCTCTTCCTCGTCTCGTCTCGTTCGTATTCGGATGGATGGATGGAAAGACGCGCTGTTGTGTGAGTGTGTATAGGTTTCTCCACTGCGCTGACCAAGCGTCTGAGGATGGTGTGACAGAGAGACAAAAGTAGCTGCTGGCTGTCGACGGGAAGGCGAACCCACCCAAATGACAAAGAGCGCACGCTGATGCCTCTCTGCAAGCACAATTTGGCAGCTCTTTCCCATATGTTGGCTCTCTATTCGCACACTCAGGTGCGTTGAGACAACTGGTGAATCTGATTGTGGCGACGCGCGACGATCTGCTTTGCTCTGCATGGAGACAGCTTCATGCTCTCTTCTCCGCTCTACGATCTCGTCGATGACTTCGCCGTTCTCTTGCACGCGTGGGATCTTCGATTCTAAAGAACGAGGGAGAATACTCTTTCCGCATTAGGCATCGAGGATGCTTCATGTGGAGCATTCGGCTTATCTTTTCCGTCACGAGGACATCAATCCGAACAAGAAGAACCGAGCAGTGCTCTCGAGACGCCATGACGTCAGTTTGTTCGCCTTCGAGCGAGATTGTCCGCTATTGAAGTGCATGACTGCTTGACGTCCACGTTGGCGAGAGTCTGAAAAAATCCAGAGAGCTGCGAATAAGGTGACCAAGAAGGCAGCCACAAAGAGTTGGACATCATCGATCGCTGAGGTCAGCAGCAAGCAAACGACTTTGTGTGTTTCCTAGCCACATTCTGGTTTGCCAGACAGACAACCCGTAATCTGTGCACGCCACTTGAGGAATGGGCTGAACTTTGGGAGAAATGCGAGTGCGAGCGCGCACGCAACACCAGCTCGCACCGACTGCAGACTCGTGTGTGCGTCCTTACATCCCAGCGAGCCAACCTGTACGACTGCTGTGCTGGCTGACTGACAGGCAGCCTTTACACGCTGCTGCGGTCGATCTGTTATCTGCTCTTGTCTGTCGCGTGTTGAGAAATGTTCTGGTTTGCTGGCTCGGCGCTGGCCACAGAAATTGTCGACTCTCGACCGCGTCTCTGTAAACAAAGCTGCGTTTGGCGTCGCATGACGTCCTGTTCTGTCAATGAAGAGGATGGCAAAAGATGGCGACGAATGGAATTTCACCATGCACCTGCCTCGCATCAGTCAGGTGCAGAGAGTCCCAGTCGACCACGATTTGCAATCCCAGACGGACCCACAGCGCGCTCTGATTGGTCCATCGTCGTCGCTCGCACGCGCCACGCCGAACAGCTCCTGACGTCATTTCCCTCCACAGAACGCCAGCTTCAACGATTCTTCGTGGTCGCTCCTCCTCTATTTCTACAGTGTGGCCACATCCTGTGAGGATCCAAGTCGTGCAGTTCCGATAGCCGCGTTTCCATTGCGGTGGCGACATGGTGACAGCATATGCAGCGAGCCACACAGACACTTTCTCAGTGACCAGTCAGTCGCTTTCAGAGTCATTGGTAGCACCCATGAGGGTGCGCTCGTGCAGCCCATTATCAGTTCGGACGGATGTTTGGCATCTTTCAAGCTGTCGCCCATGTCGTTCCCTTCGACCCTTTCTTTTTCAAACGAGAGGCTGAAACACACGCGCTGGCTTATTTATCTCCCAATCTGCACGCAACGTCTCAGCCCCACTGCTAATGCTCGGACCATTTCCATTGCACTCTCGGCTCGTCTCCGTCAGCATTAGGCATTTTGAGTTGGCTTGAAAGTCAGTCAGCGTGCGAAGTTGCGCTGGACTTCTTCAGTTCCCATTTCGGTCGAACCAAAGTCGAATTGAAGAGGGTATGAAGCATGATCGATGCTTTCGCAGCAGAAGAGCGTCCTTCGCAGATCTGCTTACAGAGGGTATCACCTTTGCAGCGAACACGAGGGGATCCTTGACGTGACGACTGGGAACCATTCTTCCTCCTCTCTGTCGTCAAAGCAAACCTCTGTTCTACTGTACCGAGTGTATGACTCTGCTTCTGGCGCCTAAGCAACACGGCAAACAGTCCATCGGACCATTAGTTTTTTTTCACTCTCTGAACAGTTCAGGGTCACTTCTCGCCATTCCTGACTGTACCTGTGTAGTTTGTGGCCAGAAGCTTCGACGACTCGGAATGTGGCCATGTTTATTCATTTGCCGAAATTGGTATACATTCTTGTCCACGCCTCTCCATTTTAGATTACACAAATACTGACTGCAAGTCGAAGAATCGCTCCAATGTGCTCGCGAACCAAATGAGTCCAGCAATCTCCAGTGTGGACCCATGACTTCTTCTGTTGATAGCTTTCGCCATTGTTCGTTGATCATTTGCCTTTTCGCCAATACCCTCAGCTCGCCTGCTGAACGCCAGCCAACCATTTCGAGACCACGCGCATGTATCCAAGTGTATCCACCCGTGAATTCATGGATCGCACGCACCTTTGCAGTTGACGCGGCATGGATCCGAGGGTGTCCCCCATTCTGGACTTTTCACTTGATCCTACAATGTCGAGGGCTCGCCGCAACTTTTCGACAGCCAAGCTGGACGAGAGAACCAAGAACACCGCCTCATGTCCATCCACCGGACCAACCACCGGTCGGCGCGCGTGCCAATTCGCACTGGATCGAATCGCTACCTATCATATCTGCATCCAGTCTTTGGTTTTGTGTCCATCGGTGCCAAGCAAGCATCTGCACGCAGCACGCGCTCGCAGTGAACAGCTGTTCTCGCAAGTGCCCAGTTTTTCTCTGTCCTATTAGCAGTCGGGACATGTCTGGAGAACCACAGGAACCCTACAAATAAACCACACCGCATGCGATTGGATGGCAGCACCTCGGGTGGCCAGCAACGCCCGCACAACATCCTGTCATGTGGCGTGGCTGGTCAGTCTGTTGTAGTTTATCGATCTGGGAAACAAGGCTGGAAATCATTGTACAGCTTCATTAGATGTGGAACGCCATAACCTGCTTCGAAAGTGCACAGGTGGAACCTCTCTCGGCTTTCGTTCGGCTTCGAGAGAAAATACAGCTGAGAGATTCTTCATCTGCGTTCAATCCGAGCCGAGTCGCCGAGCTCGAACCAAGCCAGCCTTATGGCATCCGTTTTGAGCACAAAGAGCCGACTGCGCAAGGCTTCCCGCACACAATTAGCAGCGGTTCGAAAAGAAAAGAAAAGATGGTCCACTCCCCAGTTCCACTGCGCCGCCACCATCATCACAGCCTGCCGTCATCGGAATCTCGTGGCGCCGGCCACTTGGAAATTGTATGTGCGGGTGAGGTCAGAGCAGAGGCTGCGAAAACAGAAGCTCACGAAGAGGTTTCGATTCAAGGTTGGTTTGGGAAAAGAAAAAGTTTAGTGTTGTTCCGCGACTCGTCCGCAACGAATGGCTCTGGCCACAACTAACATGACTGGTCCAGTTCCCCCATTTTTGTTTTACAAATGTGGTTTGTGTCTGTCAAGCAGCATCGCGAGGGATAAAAAGATGTGGGCGATTTCCATTTCGTCCGGCGCGGTTCGCTTCCCACATCAACAGATTGGCGACTGCATGAAAAACAGCATGGCCAACTCCCACGCAACGCATGCATGCATGCTGAGTGATTGAAATGCAAGCAGAGGCGCACGCACGCGAGAGATATGCCCTGACGCCTTTCACAGCCTCTCCTCTCGACAGACTGACGCATCAACAGGAAGGAAAAGCTCACGTCCGCGCCGTTTTTATGACACAGCGAACTGCTTGAAGAACGAAAGGGTCCATTTGCCATTTGGCATTGTCAAAGTGCATTCGTGCAACACGGATCGTTTTTGTTCGCTTGCCACATAACACACCAACTCACTGCAGTGACAGCCAGCTTTCAAAGAGCTGCGAGTTCCTACGAAGCTCAAGCTCCAGATAGAGCCATGAAAGCTCCAGAATATGCTGCTGAATAAAGACAGGCTCGCGCGCTTGTTTGCTGCATGCCTCACTCACTTGCCAAACGGGCTTTTCTGTGTCTCTGCTCTGAGATTCAAGGAACCGCTTTCTCCTGCATGCGCAGTCAGGAGTGCTGATGCGCACGAGAATTCTATTTCTCTTCTCAGCTCATATCTCTTCCTTCTCTCCAGTTTCTCGCGCTCTCTTTGCCTAATGGCGCCTTCGTCGCCAGCGTTCAGCTCCTCAAAGACGAAGCCTCCCGCATGCAGAAGAAGCGCTGATGCTCACCAGAAAGCAGCACCTCTCGCGAAATGTCCCACGTGTGGCAAACCACAGCACCAGCACTAGCGCACGTGACGCGACATCGTCAAGAGAGGTGCAGTTTTGCTTCAAATCCAGGCATCCGCAAATCGAATCTAAACGGAAAGAGGCGGTAAGCGCGTCGATCCCATGAAGAGACGCAATCCACCAATATTCGCACTCCAAGGACATTGCGATGGAGCTCATCTTGGCCGTGGATGCAGCCAGAGAGGTCGTCGCGAACGCGTTCGGCGAGCTGCACATGCCCGTGAGAGCGCCGTCCGAGCAGGTTGCGTCCACGTTCCGCGCGCTGAGTCTGCAACGCGCGCTCGGACTGACCGCGAGCAGCAGCAGCAGCAGCGCTCGCGAGAGCGACCCGCTGCTCGACCAGACCGAGTACAAGCCCGAGCACACCATGGCGACGGTGCGGCCGCTCACCCCGGCCACGGGCGAGGAAGCCAGTGAGCGCGCGAGCGGTATGCTCGACTTTGCCATCACGTCCATGGAGCAGGCGCAGCGCGCCTGGGGGCTGCCGTACACCAACTACGTCGTCACCGTGCACTACTGGCTGTGCACGCACGTGGTGCGCCGGCGCTACAGCGAGTTCCTGGTGCTGCAGAAGAAGCTGCCGGTGGTGCCGACGATGCCCGAGACCGTGAGCTTCTTCATGTAGTCGTTCATCTCCATGCGTCGGATCGAGTCCTGCAGCCGCTTCTCCTCGTCCGTGGCATCACGTCCGCCGTCTTTCTTCCCCCCTTGCTGTCTTTGCTGCGTCCTTTCACCGCTTTCCCGAGCTGCGCGCCGCCGCGGAGCTTGAGCGTCACGTGAAAGAGCGTCGCGAGCTTCTGCCTCTCGCGGCTGTGGGAGGCAGACGACGAGCCGGCGCGGGGACTCGAGCCTCGGTTGCGCGAGGACTTGCGGCGCGGCATTGCCCGAACGAGAGCTGGTGCAACAGAGCCAGCGAGTCGAAGAGCGATTGCAAGCGAGCGAGGATGGACTCTGGAGAATGCTGAGCGTCAACAGTCGGTTGCTCTTTTGACTCGCGTCGTTTCGCGTCCAAATCTAAACTGTGAAGTGGCTCAAAAAAAGTAACACAGCTGCCACACGTCACATAGCACGCCTCGTCCCACAAGTTCGCTAACTCTTCGCAGTCGATCACCAAGTCCCCGCAGCGCTGTTCTCTTGCAGTGCCTTGACGGTCAGCTGATAAGCTTCGTCGACTGCGCGAGCGGAGGTTAATGGTGGAAGCACGACCATACCTGAGCGCATCGGGGTGGCGCTCCAGTTCTCTGGTGTTCCAACCCACTCTGTTGTGAGCGCGATGCACTTGACACTTGCGTGCTTCTCTGGAAAGTCGGTGCTGCATGCCTTGGCAGCATCACTGAGCGTCATGCCCGCGCCGATCGCAATCCCACC
>JAASFO010000913.1:0-11528 GCA_023333815.1 Globisporangium recalcitrans | reverse complement strand
TCTCTACTTCTTGATCCGCAACGTCGAGATCACGTTCTCCGAGTGGATCGGCCACATCACGATTCGCGAGAACGACGAGAGCCTCGACGCGCAGTACTCGCAGCATCGGCTCGTCGCGACAGCAGTCCCCACCACTGTGCAGGTCGAGACGAACGTTGTGGCATTCTCTGAGTTCCAGAGCGGAGGAGTTGGAAACGAAGACGACGATGGGAGCGACAGCAGCAGCAGCGATGACGGAGTTGGCATCATCGTGGTGGACTCGATCGACGACGACGAGCTCTACCCGTACCAGCCGAATGAGCGAGTGCGCCGAGACACTTGTGGGGTCTTTACGCTCCAGCGACACTCGAAGTCGAATAGTCGAGGCGAACAGACATCGGCGGTCGTGCTCACGCGCTGGTCTCTCTCAAAGATGCACGCGTCCTCGTTGCTGGAAGCGGACTTGGGTGTTAAGAAGGAAGTGCGCGCAAGTCTCGGGACATGGGGCGAAAAGCTGATCCAGGCGTTGCACGACACTGCGTTGCGCTCTTCGACAGATCCAGTGTCAAGTAGCATCGAAGTCGACGCGGTGCCTGAGCCGCTGGTTTTCATTTCAGATGTGTAACTTTGCCTTCGGAGCCCTAAGACTGGGCACAGCTCGAATGCAACCAAAAAGACACCCCTCGTTTTTCATCAGAGCCAGCAGTGCAATTACAGTATAACCGCATGAAGCCCTCATGGTATGCATCAGAATATGCCTTACACGAAGCCACAACTAGCTGTGAGGTCGTGACACCTCAGCGTAGGATCGGAACGTCCCAGTGGCCATCACCTCGATGAGCATGCCGAAATGCCACACGATCCTGACGTTGAAGTTGATGGGATTATTGCCGCATTATCGTGGACGATGATGATGCGGCACCTTCAGAGCTCGAGGCTTTTTTCGTCGTAAAAACTCATGTGATCGAGGTGGCTCACTGCTATTGGCTCACTGATTGATGCACAGAAACCCTTACGATGCCTTCTCAGAGTGTTGACCTACTAGCATACCTCTTCTCTGCATACCCTGTAGCTTTTGACAAAATCAAACCTGTTGTTCATTCTCGAAATCGCCACCTCAAACAGCAATGGTCGTCGTCGCAGCGGACCAGCCACAGCAGCGGAGAGTCGTCCCGCCTGCACCACTAGCGCCTGAGACCATCGCCGAGGAAGACACGGACGTGCTCGAGGAGAAGGACTCGGTGCCGTCGTTCAAGTGGTCCGAGGTGGTCTGGTACAACGTCTTTGTGCTGGCGATCTGGCACGCCGTCGCGCTCTACGCAGTCGTCGCGGTCCTGCCGTACACCTCGTGGAAGGAGATCGCGGTGCTGTGGGTCCTGTTCTGGCCGCTCTCGGGACTCGGCATCACCGCCGGCGCGCACCGGCTCTGGTCGCACCGCTCGTACAAGGCGACGGCGCCGCTGCGCGTGTTCCTCATGCTCTGCAACTCGATGGCGTTCCAGGGAAGCATCTTCGAGTGGTCACGCGACCACCGCGTGCACCACAAAGGCTCGGACACGACAGCAGACCCGCACAACTCGAGCCGCGGTTTCTTCTTCGCGCACATGGGATGGGTCATGGTGCGCAAGCACCCGAACGTGGCAGCGGCCGGCAAGACACTGAACTTTGCTGACCTCTTGGACGACCCGATCGTGCGCTTCCAGAAGAACTACTACATCTCGACCGTGCTGCTCATGTGCTACGGCTTCCCGACGCTCGTGGGCTACTTGATGGGTAATGTCTGGACGGGGTTCATCGTCGGCGGCGTCTTCCGTCATGTCTGGGTGCTCCACGCGACGTGGTGCGTCAACAGCGTCGCCCACTTCTTCGGCTACAAGCCGTACGACCGCAACATCCGCGCCACCGAGAGTCTCTTTGTGAGCATCGGGGCGATCGGCGAGGGCTACCACAACTACCACCACAAGTACCCCGCCGACTACGCCGCGGGCGAGTGGGGGATCACGTCGGGTCACTGGAACCCGACCAGACTCTTCATCGAGGTGTGCGCGGCCGTGGGGCTGGCTTCAGACCTCAAGCGCAGCCGAACAGCTGCGGCGACGCGCGAGCGCCTTGCGATCAGAGAGCACGAAGAGAGGCTCAAGCAGAGCGTGGTGCAGCAGTTCTCGCTCGTCGACCGCATCGCGAGCCGCCTGTTCTTCGGTCGCTCGCAGGAACAGCTCTTTTAGAATGCACCTCGCGAACCTTGAGGCGTCAGGAGGAACACCTGCCTGTGCTGTAAGTAAGCAAGTCACACTCGTGGTCACATTTGGTAGTAGATGCGATGAAAGAGACAGCAGATGACCACTTTGTTTACCACAATGTCAGCAGAAAGAGTTCTTATGCACTGGACCCTTTTGTAACGCATACTCTATAAAGGCATTTCGACCCATAAAAAGTGCAAATGAGATCAAACGTCAAACGGACATAGGGTGAGGTGTCACTATCTTTATAGAGAGGGGAAGGGGTGACTGTCACGATCACGGCCATTTTATTTGACAGTCGTGACTGAAAGCAGCCTCACTGCCGCTTGAACAGCAGCACCAGCGACGCGAGCGTCCAAGAGACCGAAGCAGCAGCAGCAACCATGAGCAGTGGCAGTAGCGGCCAGTCGGACTCGGACGACAGCTGTGTGGCAGTAGCAACCGCCAGGGCACCCTCCGCCACCGCAATCAGCAGCAGCCCCAGCGTTTCCAGCAAGCGTCCTGTCCGCAAACGGCGCCGGTCGCGCGCGACGTACCACGTGCGCAAAGTACGAGCGTTTTGAATAACTCTGCATCGAAGTACATCCTGCTCAAGACTCTTTCTCAACGGACAAACTGAGCTTCTGTTGTGCGTCGTTGTCGTACAGGACGAGATCCAGGTCCTCCAGACCCGCATGGAGGAGCTCGAGCTGGAGCTCAAAGCGCTCCGCTTCCAGGCGCTCGTGCAAGATAGCAGCGTCAGCAGCACTGACAACGAAAGCAAACACAGCGACGCGGAGGTACCGACGCAGGCGAAGAGCGATTTCACGCGCCGCCTGCTCAAAGACGCGATCCGGACCCAACAGTTCGCGCTCGCGGGACTCCAGGCGATGCTCTCCAAGTACTCGGTATGCAGTACGTAGAGCTGTCCACACATTCGGTAGGAGCCAGGCTGTAATTGATACTGTTGGTGGATATTGCTTGCTATCTAGAGCCTTCAAGAGATCAGCCCCCTGCACGTGGGCGTTCGCCTGACCGCCGATTTTGATCAGCGTCGAGAGACGCTCCTTGCAGCTCGCACGCAAATGCTGGAGGACGCCAAGCGCTTCATCAAGGAGCGCAGTCAGGGGATGGATCCGCTCAAGGCTTTCAACGAGCAGGAGCGATTCGAGACTGCAGACGGGGACTTTTGTGTCTCGAGCTTCGAGATCCAGCCGCTCCCCTCAGGCAGTGGCGCGAACAACATGAGCGTGAGGAGCGCGTTCGACACGCTCTACTTCTTGATCCGCAACGTCGAGATCACGTTCTCCGAGTGGATCGGCCACATCACGATCCGCGAGAACGACGAGAGCCTCGACGCGCAGTACTCGCAGCATCGGCTCGTCGCGACGGCGGCGCCAACCACTGTGCAGGTCGAGACGAATGTCGTGACGTGCTCCGAGTTTCTGAGCGAAGAAGACGCTGAGGACACGAGTGATGACGGCATTGGCATCATCGTGGTGGACTCGATCGACGACGACGAGCTCTACCCGTACCAGCCGAACGAGCGAGTGCGCCGAGACACCACGGGGATCTTTACGCTCCAGCGGCACTCGAGCGAGCAGACGTCGGCGGTCGTGCTCATGGGCTGCTTTCTCTCAAAGATGCACGCGTCCAAGCTGTTGGACGAGGACGTGCGCGTGATGAAAGAAGTGCGCGCAAGTCTGGGTACCTGGGGTGACAAATTGGTGCAAGCGCTCTACGAAGCTGCGCTGCGCGCTGCGAGAGCCCCGCATTCGAGTAATAATGGCGGCGGTGCTGCAGTACGTACCTGAGCCAGTGGGCTTAAGCTCAGTCGTCTGGTTGAAATGGAGGCACTTGCTTCATGCTGGATCGATCGAACGAGCAGGCTTGTGGGTTTTCGTTGTATGACGCATGGCAGAACCAGTCTATTGGGTCGCGTTGCCGCATGCGTTTCACGAGTCGGCGGGTCTGAGCAAGTGGCATGATCAGACGCAACTTTGGCACAGGGTTGTGTCACGTCGCACAAGTCGGCGCACACCAACTTGAGCATCGGCTACAGCTGCATCCAGACGATCAAGATCCGCACCGCGACGTCCAAGCTGCGCGGCAACACGCAGGCGCTGTACGTGATGACCAAGTACGCCAACTCGCGCTTCGAGTTCATCTTCACGAGTCTCGTCAAGGCGAGTCCGGGGCTGTTCACGACGATCCAGGCGGTGTTCCGGTCCTACGAGACCACCAAGCTCTACCGCGAGCTCAAGCTCCGCGGCGCGATCATCAAGGAGAAAGAGCTCGCGCTCTTGCCGCACGAACAGGTGTACACGCGCCTGAACGGCGTCTGGAACCTGTCGTCGGATCAGGGGAACCTGGGCACGTTCTTCGTCACGAACGTGCGCATCGTGTGGCACGCGAACCTCGCCGAGAACTTCAACGTGAGCATCCCGTACATGCAGATCAGCTCGGCGCGCATCCGTAGTTCCAAGTTCGGTCCCGCGCTCGTGATCGAGACGTCGGCGGCGAGCGGCGGGTACATCCTGGGCTTCCGCGTGGACCCGGAGGAGCGCCTCCAGGAGCTCTTCAAGGAGATCCAGAGTCTCCACCAAGTGTTCTCCACGAACCCGATCTACAGCGTCGACTACGAGGTCGAGGACAAACCCGCGAGCCTCGAAGCCATGAAGCAGCCGCGCAAGATGGACGACGTCGAGATCGAAGAAGACTACTCGAGCTCCATGGACGCGTTCGCCGCGTACTACGCTGTGGTGAACAAGAACCAGGACCGGCCACTGGCGTTCTCGAAAGTGCTCGGGTTGTCGATCGAGAGCCTCCCAGACGGGTTTACGATCCAGGACCTCTGGTACGTCAACTAGCAGCGTAGATTCCCAGAGCAGGGGAACAACGGAAGCCAGTCGATTAGCACATTGTCAGCTGGGCAAACGAATTGGTATTGGGAACATCTTACACGACTATTGTTACGAGGCTTCACTGCACAGAGCTCAGAGTATCAAAGTCCGCTAGGCTGTCGGAGAGCCACTTGCAAGCTCTCTCTTGCGCTGCTGGAGGTCAACCACCGTCGCCGCTCGAAAGCTCTTCAGAGCGTCTTTCTTCATCGAGCTCTTGCGGTCGCCACCGCTTTCGCTCACATGCGCGACGCTCGCGTAATATTCCTGACAGTGCCGGCGTGTATTGTTCAATAGCAGAGCACGACCAGATGGTGAGCGTTCGGATGAGGACACTGTCATCCTGTTTCAAAAGTACACGCAAGCACGAATCGCTGCAGTGTTCTGCGCGTGCCGTACCGGAAAGATCGGACCAAACTCAATGGGATCCCAGCGATGCGGGACGAGAAACTCGACCACTGCGACGAACGCGGAGAGCAACGCCTCTGAGCTGACGCGGGACTAGCCATTCGCTTCATGGCTTGCTTGGACTTGAGGGTCTGGGTTCACGTTGCTGGTTGCTGGGAACTTTGGGAATGAGCTGAGATCGCGGGTCACTGCTTTGGATGACTGGTTTGCTGTCAAAGGGAATGGAGCTCTTGGCAGGAGTGGTGTCGGCAGCTCACCAACAAAAGTGAGCTCACGGCTTCATTTCTTTGTGTGTCGGTCGAGAAATGATGTCAGCTGGCTCATTAAGATCCTGTGGTTTGGTGAAAGCAGCGCTGTTGAAGTTCTGAAAGCTAGCGCACGAAAAAGCTGCTGAAATGTCACTCAATATCGAAACAGGATGATGGTGGCGGTGGATCAGCGAACAGAGCAAGGGGGGATGCGGAAATCTATGAGGATCCAATGGCATGTGGCGACCAGGAACGCGAACTCGCGCCTCGGGTTTCTCTGTCTCTGAGTCAGAATGGCAGCTGGAAGCTGTCGTCCGACCATCGGCAACCCTGAGCTGGGTCTTTGACTCGGTGTCCTGCCACGGCAACCGCTGCCTGCCCAGAGGCAACCAGTCTGTGTTTGGTCGGAATTAAAAGTCTCACTGACGCATCCCATCGCCGAGCAATAATGCCTCCACGAATAATCACCAAATGATTGCAAGTGCTTCTCTTCAGGCACCGACTTCGCGAATCTGAGCCCATGGTCTCGAGTCGAAAGAGCGGATGCCAATCTCTATGGCAGAGAGAGAGAGAGAGAGAGAGAGCTGGTTTATTACTTGGTAAAGCTCTAATACCTGCTGAAAAAGAGCTATCCCCAGCGATTTCGAGTTGCCAGAATAGGTGAAATAGCAAAGCTCAGCGACTGGAACTCAGAAGTGCGGCATTGAGTATACAAGAGCTAGCGTACTTGATGAGATTGTTTCAAATCAAGCTACGTTGCCCGCAACTGGAGAACACTTAGAGCGCTTGCGCGCTGGAGATCGACCACTTCGGAGCTTTTCCTGGTTTGAGGTTTCTTCATCACAGAGGTGGTATTCGTCGCTTGCAGCACTGAGTGTGGCGCCACAGTCACAGAGTATTCCTACAAAGAGCATCATCCAATCCAGAGGCTCGATTAGTATTCTTTTCGCCAGAGAGATACGATCGCTTGGATTGTGTCTGCCATGCGCACCGGAAAGAGCGGTCCGAACTCCACGGGGTCCCACGCAAGAGCTCTTCGCAGCGGCGGAACGAGAAACTCGGCCGTCGCGACAAGCGCGCGGAGCACACTGTGCTTCATGGAAGTGAGGCTCTCCATCACGCTGGAGCTGTTCAGGTATGACGTGTGTGTGGTCGGTCCTTCGGTGCGCGAGCTGGTGACTGACTGCTGGGAGGTTGAAAAGTGTGGCGCCAGTGATACCGTCCAGCGCTTCTTCTTCGACCAACTCGAAGCCTTTCGACTTGCGACTGCTTGTTTCGTAGAATGATGTCAGCAGCTCATGAGGATCGAGTTGTCATGTGCTGTTGGCGTGTGGAGGAGAAAAAGGAGACTCGGATCTCATCATCAAGGAGCATGTTGATGGTACCAGGCGCCATCATCATGCTGCTTGATGATGGGTGCGCGAAATGGTATCTTTCTACAGATTTCAGAGATGGCTCACAAGTCCTCATTGCATTTCGTGTGTGCTGGCCACCACGCAGCAAAGCAGATCCACAAACTGCCAGCACGCGCGCTCTCGTTTTCGCGTCTACAGCTCGTCGTTGCTCCATGGGTGGTCTCATGCCTGCGCGCCTACTGTTGCTGCTGTGGCGGTGCTGCTCGCTTCAGTGGTCTGTGGCACCGCCCTTGGCAGCACCAGCGCAGCGACCAAGAGCGTGATCGACCAGTACAACCGCCGCGCTTTCTACTCCATGACGCGAACGTCTAAACCTGCGAGTGATCCGATCGTCCAAGCTGCTGCTGAGGTACACCACCTGCTCTGCTCTGCTCTCCATGTCTGTCACATTGTAGTAGCACTAACATTGTCCCTGTGTGATATGCCTTTGATTGCCAAGTTTGCTGTCGAGGAACTCAAGACGCTGTCGGACTCGGGCATCTGCAGCACGCTCTCGCTCAACAAGATCCTCGACGCGTCCGCTGAAATCGGGGACTTCCACTACATGATCCACCTCAGAGTGTCGCTCGGCTCGCCCTATTTCGAGAGCAGGGAACCGGAGGAAGCCTTTGAGCTGATCTTCCTCGAGGCGAAGCCCCAGCGTCAGCGAATGCACAGACAGCAGCAGCTAACTTCACACGCAGCATCGCGATCGACGAGTTCCCAGTGATGCAGGAGAACGCGATCGAGGAGTTCTGGATCCAGATGGTCGAAGAGCGCCGGCGCAAGCGGCAAGCGCTCTTCCAGAAATGGATGGTTGAGGAAGAAGAAGCTGGCAGCGTTGGAGACAACCCAGCAGGCGGAGTGGCCGCTGGCGACCAGTCCACACCTTTGTCGAATGCGGCGGGATCACTAGAGGCGCAGATGGCTGTGAAGAGGAAAAACAAGCCAAAGAAGAAGCTCACGCGCGACGAACTCCACGTAATGTCCACGAAGCAGCTCCGCAAGCTGCTCACCGCCCGAGAGATGTCGACTGAGCTCCGCGAGGCGATCACGAGCATCGTCGACGAGCGCTGGGAGGCGCTTGTGCGCAGCAGAACCACAAGCGCGCAGACGCTCAGGATAAAAGTCAGGAACCCGCACTTGAAGCTCGTGACGAATTGTGAGTGCTTGTCTCGGCATTGCACGCGCCATTGCATCAACTGTTCAGCGTGCAGACTATGAATATCACACTCGGGATGAGGATGTTACAGATACAGAGTCTGATCTGCTCATGTTTCTGACAACACCTGTCAAAAATCGATCTGACAACGATACCTGCAAAACCGGTATGTGACAACAGTGGCACGTCTAATCATTGTGTGACAGAGAATGACAGTATATACCGGAATAGATGACATATCAAAAGCTCAAACGATCAGACACGTACTTAATGAAATCAAGACACAGGATTAGAATCAGTGAATAGACACACCTGGAAGTGTCGCTTATAGTGGCACTGGTGGAAATGAAATGCACTCTCCAGTTGAACACGAAGCTGGATGCGAAAGTCCAGTGTGCAAATGATCCATACCGTCATGCAACAATCAAGAGCATCCGTCTGCTCCGTGCAAATCTAACAGGTAGATCACCGGTTGTCGTTTTTGAATCGGTGCTGGACGAGTCGATGACCAGTATGGAATGGTATGCTTACTCTCCTGGGACAACCGGGAGGTGGAAGTAAACAAACCCATCGCAAAGCAGACTTTGGTGAACAGTACACATGAGCTTGCGAAATCAGATACGGTCGGTGGACGGACCTCGAATCGTATATACCAGTTTGATCAGGTCTCGGAGGATTGAACCCACGATTGGCTTGCAAACAAGAACGAATTCGTGGCGTAGAGGGTCGACTGCAAACGTCAGGTACATTCCAGCAACGGCATTTCGTATCCATTCGCACAGGCAGCAAACAGAGCACGCTCGCTGCAAATGGCGCAGCTTTTGTGTTTGCTTCCGTCACATCGCAGTCGGAGACATGCATCGCAATTCCGCCAGACCCACTTCACCAGCCATCGGGTACACGCCATCACGCATGCACTCGATCATCTTGTCGACGCCACTGCTCATATCCTCCGAGATCTGGTACAACTGGCTTTTCGAGACGTTGAGCTCTGGGCGGCGGAGGCGAACGAGGAACCACCGGGTCATCACGACCACGAGTTCGCCCTCCTCACCAGTCTTGTCACTCGAGTTGCGTCGATGCGCAGACAATTTCATCACAGTCGTCACGTCCTTGCGCACGCGATCCTGCGGACAGTACGGGTACAGGTCGTCTCTGTCAATGAAATCTCCGACAGCGATCGCAGTCTGATCCTCACACTTCTCTGCGTCCAGACCCGAGGAATCGAGAAACAGCACGGCGTTCTTCTCCACCAGCAGGCTCGCCTCCCACGTCACCACGCGATGGTGCAGCACACTCAATTCCTCTTCCGCGTTCGCGTCCATATTCTCACGGACCGTGACGTTGCCCGACATCTCGGTCATCGACGTCTCGAGGTTCTCAAAGAACGACTGCATGGCGCCAAACACTTGACGCATGCTCGCCACGCCGACGAATGGCGTCACATCCACCTTGACCGTGCAGATGTCGCCGTCCTCGGACTCAAAGAACGACACTTCCGAGCACTCTCGCATCGGGTCCATGTAGCGCGTTCTCTCGCTTAAAAATCGATGTCCGAGTGCGATCTTCTTCTCTTTCATCGATATAAGGAACTCTCGGCGCTGGCTCCAGTCCTTGGTCAAGTGGATGTACGATTCGATTGGGCTGGTAACGCGCGAAGTCTGCGGTGTTCATTCGCAAAGATAGCACTGTCAGCGCTCTTCCAAACATTCATCACTAAAAGCATCAAGTCCCCAGCATGTGTTTTCTTCCCTACCCTGTAGCCAGTGAACGCAGACTGGGAGTTGGCGAGCACGAGGTCCTCGTGGATCAGCGCCTGGCGCAGATCCTCGTTCAGCGTGAGCTTCCCCTCGGTCACTTGGCGGTCTGTCTGGCCGGTTTCCTGTCGAAGCAGCGCCGCGCGAACCTCGAGCTGACGGATCTCCTCCAGCAATTTCTCTTTCTCCTCCTAACGTAACAACAAACGAACCGTCGCGTCAGTCCTTCTCTCCCAACTTGCAGCAACATAGTCGCAATGACTCGTTCTAGTGCCTTTACATTACGCACTCTCTTGCGGACGTGGTTGGGGCGTCGCTGCTTCTTGCTGACGCTGATGCTCGGGTGCCGAGACACAGACCGGTCGCTGCCGTCGCCCTTCGTCTCGCTATACTGCTCGTAGCCGCCGTCCTCCCTGTCGCCGTTGTCTTCTTCCAACGACAGCGCGCGCTTCTTGGTTGTTGAGGAGCTCTTCGCGGTCTTGATGGAGAGGAAGACCCAGTCGGGGACCGCAGGCGCGTCCATGGGCGTCACCAGCGCGGACGACGCTTGCTCGCTAGCAGCAGCAGCAGCGCGCGTGACGGGCATGGCTCGCAGAGCCGCTCTCGCGTGCGGATAAGCTGAGAGAGATCTTGTGGAGCCGCTTGGCTTGAGGCTTTGCGTCCTGTTTGTCGAAACGGAGAACGAACATGAACAGGCGATCATCATTGAACACACCATCACCCACTTTCAGTTGTCGACAGTTTGTCCAAAAGTGTGCTAATCAGTCGAAACGGTCGTGTTTTCTTTAGGAAACATCGGATGCACTCAATGCAATGCAGCACACTATCCACAGTTCAGGAGCACTGCCCAAGGCAATAGCGACGAGTTCGTCGCGCCGACGAGCTCATAATCGCCGCCAACAGCAGTCTTCTCGCCTTCACCAAATACCGCCTCTGCGGGAGACTTGACGCGATAAATGTACAACTGGCGTCCAACCACGCACAGTCGTGCCAGAACCAGCGGATCCGTCATCATTGCGAGGTTCATAAGCCGCACTGCGGACCAATGCTGCTTGCAACGTGCGCCGAGATCAGCGAGGGTGTCGTCCCACGGACAGTCCTGGACTGCCTGCCAGCGATACTGTCTTTGCTTCTGCTTCTTCTTTCGCTGCCTCCAGCACATTTGGCAGCACTCAGCTGATCTCTGTTGTTGCATTGGCCAAGATGGCACCACTGGCAAGACGCGGTTGCTGAACAGCGTTATCAGTGCGTAGTTGTGAACGTGTCTGGGTTCATTCGGGGTACCGGACAGCAGCATGCGCCAGTAGACCAAGAGCGATCCGTCGGACCAAATGCTCTCGGCGCTGTGCGGCATGTAGTAAGCGTGACCGAGGCGCTCCTGGTGAGGACAAGGTATGACAGCATGGCAGACTGGAGCCTGGAATAGCTCTCTCTCTCTTTGTGTCTCACCGAGCGATGATT
>JAASFO010000912.1:0-11528 GCA_023333815.1 Globisporangium recalcitrans | reverse complement strand
TAGCCCGCCATCTTGACAAAGTCCACGAGTCCGCTCTTGACGCCGCTGCTCTTGGGACGCGCTGCTTGCTGCTTGAGGTGCGGCGCCGCAGCGAGTTTGTCGAGCAGCGCGCCAATGTGCACGTCCTGGACGAGGCTCGCGCCGTAGATGCGGTCCAAGTGCTCGACGAGCGCTCGCTCACGCTGCTTGTAGCGCTCGACCAGCATCGTCACGTCGTTGAGCTTGCCTGGGTTGTGCTCGGCGTAGAACTCGTGCAGCAGTGCCTGGAACTCCTCCAGTGCAACGGCGCCTTCATCCTAGTCCTGGGTGTCGACACCACTGCTAGTAGAGCTACTGCTAGACTGGTCCACGGCTTTCCGCAAGATGCTCTTGCGCGCACGATCGATCATCGAGTCCTCCTTGCGCGTGGGCGAGAGCAGCCGCTCGCGGTGCTTTAGCAGCGACGCTCGGATGCCGCGCATCCACTTGTCCTTCTCTTCGTTGTTGGCCACGCTGCAGAAGATCCCCTGGTGGCGCAACGTCTGGATCTGGAACCCGTAGTTGTAGTGCAGCAGCGCGCCGTGGCCGTCCCAGTCCGAGACGCTGCACACCTGGATCTCTTCGTGACTTGCGCTGCTGCTCTGGCACGCGTCGTACGAGTCAAAGATGAACAAGCGCAGCCCTTTCAGCACGCAGTATTTCTTCTTCATCACCGGCACGAAAGCGCTTTTCTTGACCGAGTAGCCCTCGACCACGACCTGGGCTTCGATCTCCTGCCTCGTGGCTAGCTGGTGATGCGTATCACAAGCAGCATCCTCTCCAGGCTTGGCAGCCTCAGCGTCTGGGTTGTCACTGGTACCTGGCTGCGTTCGAAATTGAAAGCAGGCACTCCCAGTACCGCTCTTCTTTGGCGATAGCGCTGCCATGGACGACACGAGATCGAACGAGTCGCGTCGGGATTTCGCAGCGACAGCGCGATGCGGAGACAGCGGCGGCATCGTGATCCCAATGTGCAGCGCGGTCGTCCACGTCGTCACGCTCTGGCGCGTTGGGGCACTACAGCAGAGCATTTTGCCTTCGACCGTGACGACCGAGAACGCGTGCGGGAGCACTTTCGTGCCGCCGATCTTCCCGTTCCAGTCGGCGACGCCAGAGACGTGCACGACACCGACGGGGGACTCGGGCGAGGTGGTGTACGTGTCGGCGTCTTTGAACCAGCAGAGCGTGTAGCCGAAGAGCACGTAGTAGCGGCGATGCATCGTGGGCTTGTGCGGGTGTTTGCAGAGCAAGTAGCCGTCGGCGAGCGGGTCCAAGTGGGGCGACGACGAGGTCCACGACTCGATGCGCAGCTTGGAGAGCTGCTTCGACGACTGCGCTTGCTGCAGGTTCGATGCCGCGGCTTCGCGCAGCTTTTGTGATTCCTCGGCGCAATCACGGGCTTTCCTGAAAAGCTCGGCGTACTGGCGGCTCAGGTCGGTCACTTTCTGGTCGAGGGTTTCGATGTCGCGATTGTGGGTCTCCTCCAGGTTTGTATCGACCTCCAGCTGAGCGGCTAGGCGAGCCATGCGCTCGGTCAAGTCGTTCGCGATGGAAGATGCGCGTCGTCGAGGACTGATACTGGTGCGCTGCCGGTGATCGCTGATTGTAGCGTTATTGCCGTCGTCGTCGTCATCATCGTCATGGTGTTCTCCTGCTGCTGCCGAGCTGAACGCGACGTCATGGGCTCTCTGACGCACCTTGTCCAGTGCCTGATGGGTCTCAGTAGACTTTTTCCTGGCTTCTCCGTACAGAATCCTCGTGTGCTGCAGCTTGTCTTCAAGCGTATGGCGCTCAGCGACGTTCTCCTTCATGATCTGCTCGTAGCCCATGGCTTCCTGCGTCAGCTTTTGTGCCGCGCGAACCGCTTCTGCCGCCAAAGCCATCGCCTGCTCTTCCTGCTCCGAGTTCCTCAGTAGCCGGCGCTGCGCGTCCTCGATCTCGTCCTGGACGATGCGATTGGGCTCGTCGAGCGCGTGCTGGATCGCCTGCACCCATAGCTGCTTGTCCTCGTTCGAGTCGCAGTGGCACTGGTAGGTCGCGCCGCTGAGGTAGTCGATCTCGAACGCATTCTTGTAGTTCTTGAGCGCGGTCACGCCGTCCCAGTCGCGCACTTGGACAACCTCGAGGACGTCGCGCGGCGTTGACTGGCGCTTGCACTCGTCTTCGTTCGTGTAGTACGCGAGCATCGTGCCTTTAAGCACGCAGAAGCGCCGCTGCCTAAGAGAGCGAGCGAGAGAGAGAGATGCATCAGACCACTGTCAGCAAAGCCATCTCTTGCCTGCAGATGAGAGATGAGACACCGACAGGGTGCCATGCGAAAGAGAGCGACTCACATGGTGGACAGCAGCCCGCTCTTCTTCCACAGATACCCCTCCATCTTTGCTGCACTAGGACAGAAGGAACGAGCAGCTCACTCAAGTCGGCGCTGTCCCAGATCGCTCGATGAGGATCTCCACACACATAAAAAGAAGTCACCACCTCCTCATGTGTGCACGTATGCTATTTATCTGCGAGCTGCTGGCGCCAGAGCTCTCTCTATGTCCTCGAAGCGGCGCTTGCTTCATCAGCTGCAACTTTCTGCGAGTTGGTGGAGATTCGAAGAAAAAGAAGAGAGAAAACTTCAGCGACGTTTCAAGATCGCGGATGACAATCACTCTTGGATTTGTCAGTCAGAGTGTGTGGCTCGAACGGAGCGAGCACAAACTGGACGATGAGCTCAGCTCGTGGTGGCAACAAAGTAAGAGCTCAGGTGCAAAGCACGCAACATTGCGCCATGCTTTGCTCGCGTCCGTGCGACACGTTCCACAGCTGAGCAACGCCTTGCTCGCGATTTCCTGCTTTTTCAATTTAACTCGTGTGTGTGCAAATCAGCATGCCACCTCATGCGCAAGTCTCCTCGTTTTGAGAAGAAAACAAGTATGTATGTAAAAACAAAGCGAGCTTTCTGGACTTGTAGCTGTTGCGTTTGTGTGCGATCATGTCCGCCTTTTGACGAGATGTGAGTCCAATGGACCCGAAACAGGATCACTCTCTGCTGTATCCATCCGGGTTGGTTGAGTCGAAAAACTCGTCCGGTGCACGCAAGATTGTGAAGCAGGACCGTAATCCGCAGCAATACACTCCCAGTCTGTATCTCGCTTCGCTTTGTGCTTTCGAGCGCCAGTCACTCGATTTCGTCAGTACACTGAATAGGAAGCCTGCAAATCCCACTGGCGCGTGCCAAGTTGTGAGCAGCAAGCAGCTGGTTGCGCGCGCAGAGCAATCTGATGCCGCATCCGTCCTTACAGTACGTTTTATTGGACGCTGATCCTTTTGCTTGTCGGATCGCTTTGATCAGGGGGAACCAAATAATGTGTCCGATCCTGCGCGATGGTGACGCTGCTTCGTCCTGTTCTGGATGGAATGGAGAAAGCAGTGTGCGTCCGCTTGACCGTGATCCCTCACGATCCTGTTTCCGTGTTTCCTGGTTTTCTGGCTTCTGCCTCAGTTTTCCAAGTTGTTGTCACAATGGCCACTTGATTCGACCAGCGAGCCTCCGAGTTCTCCCTCGCAAAGAAAGAAACCTGCCAGCCAGATGGATGAGCCTTGTCCCGCACATTGCAAAGAAGAGTCGTCGTGTAAACGTCAATGATTGAGAAAATCTCTCACTCATCCTCCTCCACTGACCACAAGAGAGGAGAAAGGACGAGGAGAGAAGAGACAAGTCTGAAGCGAGCAAGCGAGTGACGTGTGCTTTTTGGAAGCAAAAGTGGCGAAGTCAACATCCATGAAAGTCCTCTTGGCAATAATGGCGATTGGATGCCATCGGAACGAACTCTGATCCACTTGCAACCCTGGACATCAAATCCACCATCAAGCGACGTCTCTGAGGGATGGCAAGACGCGCTAGGGAAAGCGCCAGCAGTGGCATGCATCGTGTCCTGAGACCGCGTGAAGCTTTCCAGCTGACAGAGATGAACTCACGAGCGAGTCGGATGACTCGTTCACGTTTCGTCCGAACAACGACTGTGGTTCAAGCTTCAGGAACCGGTTCACTGGACACTGAGTTTGCAGTGCTTGCTGGCTGCCAGGCTGGCAGTTCAACCGACCAAGCGAGGAGGCTGAAATCCCACCTGTGTCAACTGCCTCCCCACATGATTCACCGACACCAGACTGCAGCTTCGACAGGCGAGCCGGAGCGAGCACGTCCCAACGCAGCTGTGCGTTTGTGTGTGTAGGCTCTTGACGTCCGTCATGCTGAGTCGGACCCGCCATGCTGCTCGCTCACTCCAGATGTCAAACAGCATGGACAATTCAAACCCAACTGGACAAGCGGACTGGACGACAGGCAGGCAGCACAACACAGCCGCGACACTGCCAAAACCCCACAGTTTCCCATCTGCAGCCAGCTTTTTCTTTTGCCATCCCGATCGGAAAACAGCTTGCTGTCTGCCTGTTGACAATGGCCATGTTTGTTGTTTGCGTAAAGCTGGTAGTTTGCCAGCCAGCTCAGTGTTCGGCAGCGTTCTCGATGGATTGTCGGGTGTCTGTCTTTAAAGATCGTCATTTGCAATTTGTGCGTTTTGCGACCGCCTTGATCTTGATTTTTGAGCGAGTGCTCAGTTCGTTCCGAGTCCTGTCGACCCGTCTGCTCTCCTCAACACAATCATGTGGAGAGAGCGCCTTCGACCACACGAGTGGAACACGTCGAACTGGGCGATCGTCTGGGCGACAGAGCGACGCTACAAAGGGATAGCGCGCTGTAACAACATCGCCCTCGACAGCGCGCGCAATGAGTTTGGAATTTGAACCAGAACCACACAGTTCGCATGCAGGCGAGCAGCTTGTTTACTTCGATCGCGTGATTGGGATCCTTCCTCCTCTGCAAATCCAACCAAACACAAGCTGTAATCGTAAGTGGGCTGAACATACAGGTACGCGCAAGCACACTGTAAACAGGTCGAGCTGAGCTCTTGCGAAGTCGAAAAGCGCCTTCGCTTTTACAGATCGAACCAACTGAGAATAAATGAGCCATGCAAACGGTCTCGCGTTTCCATAGTGAAAGAGAGAGGAAACCAGAGCTTCTAGTCGGCAGGTGTACCTTTGATGGATATCAGCAGATCCCACGAATGGGTGAACGTGGGATGCGACCACCTTTTGCTCTGTCTTTCAGAAAGCGAAAAGACTGCTGGCTTGCATGCTCACGGAGCAAACGAGCGAGCGTGTGTGTCTTTGGTAAACAGCAACACCACAAACAAATCCTCGCTTTGTGTTCACTCTTGGTGTTTTTCTCACACTTGGCATGTGTGTGGTTTTCTTGGACTAAGATCGCTTTCAAATCCTTTCTCCTGTCTCTCTCTCGATCCATTGCATTATCACAGCATGGAGCTCGACACATTCGGATATTTCCTGGAGGCTGATCAATACATGCAATGGGGTTCATGCAGCACCGCGCGCATTTGCGACGCACACAGACAGACACAGACAGACACAGAGAGAGAGCTCTCTGAAGCGCTTACGGACGGGGATAGTAAACACCAGACATGAACACTGCGACACCGCCCCTGACTCTACCATCTCCGTTGCTGCTGTACCTCCGCTCGCACAGAAGTCGAGCGCGACCAGATGGATCCTCCATCAAGGAGCAAGATCCTTGAACTCGGTGGACAGCTCAGCAGCTCAACTTGCTTGGCGTAAGCGTGTGAGTTTTGTTGTGTGCATTCCCATCCTTCAGTTACTGCGCATCGCGTGACTCGACTCCAACAGACTGACTGTGCCGCCGTGGCTACAAACAGAACTCGAGCTACAGCTGCGGCTGTTGAACAGCGAGACGTCAGACGGCCGCCTCGTGGTGACACTCAGTGCTCCAGCCTGCGATTGTTCTCTGCTGCAATCCACGAACTGATCGTGTCGGTTGTGGCTCCTCCATCCACACTGAAGCTCCGCAACGTGACGTGGTGCAAACGGTTTTGCTATCCGAACACAGACACACACGAAGACAGTAACAGTGACACCAATTTTGATATCTTGAGTTTGCAAAAAAAGCAAAAAGAAGGGTTTAGTCGATTTCAGCACAACCAAAGCCTCGCTCATCATTCTCTCTCCGAAAATCCAGAGTCCTAGAGTTTGTTTATCCGCTCTGTCTGTTACTTGCTTGATTGTGCGCTTTGTTCCCTTGTCTGATCGTGCACGCACACTGCAGGGTTGTGCGCGTCCGCATCCATTTGCTCTGTTGTGTGCTCTCCAGATTTGAAAGGTGGGTTCACTCGTCTCAAACGACGACCCAGAAAGCTGTAGGGTTTCTTGCCATGCTCTGCTTTTCCTTCAAATCCGAAGTGAAACACGACAAAACAAAACCCCGCCGAAAATTAACTGAATCGTGAGTGAGGGATGTGCTTTTTCTTGACTTGGTTTCTCTATGGGAGACTGTGCATCGGAGACTTTGGAAATGGATGACTGGAGAGAGCGACAGGAGGCTTTGGTCTCACGTCTTCACAGCCGCAACAGCCAGCTGGCTAGGTTCGCTGGCACTCACTGGCTTCCCTAATTCGCTCTCATTCAGACGCGAGTTCGTCTGTGTGTGTGTGGAGATCCAGAGAGCGAGGCGCCACCTGGTCAGAACGAGCAATGGGGTGTTGGGCTCATCGCTGAACCTCAAGACCAGACACAGATCTTGATTTGTCTCGTCGAGTGGCAATGATGGGACTCGTTTCCTTGTGTGTGGTTTCTTGTTTCTTGATGATGCGATCGCTCATCTGGGGGATGCTTTCGGACTTGTAAATTCGGGGAGCTCAAGAAGCTCGCGAGTCGAGCTCACTCTTACGTAACTTGCAACAGTTGCACCCATCTCACCAGAACCACGAGCTCGTCGTCCCTCCCTTTCTCTTGCCAGCGAAAGAAAACGGCTGAGTCTCGGGTTCTCCTTCAACGGACTGCTGACCGATGTTGTCCGCCCTTCTGTGCTTTTTCATGCTTCTTCTCGCCCGTCCCCTCTCTTGCCTGTTTGTCGGATCTCTAGTCCAAAGTCTCGAACCATCAAAAGCAAGCCTCACTCTCACTTCGCAATTGACGATCGCCTCAATCGACCAACCAACCGGAGACAAGCACGTTGAGTGAATACACTTGCTTCCTCCTCCTCGCTCTTTCTTCCCTGTCTGCACTGAACCGATCGATCGAAAGGCGAGCTCGGCTTTCTCCACTCAGTCTCTCATTCGCTATCTTGCTGAGCAGTGCCCACTTCACTTCTCAGCTGCAGACTTCCTCGCGCACTCATTCGCGCACTCGAGCAAACACGCGCACACCCAAGTGAGCCCGTCACCACCAGCAGAAACGCCATGCACGTGACGATGGAGCCCCCCAGCTGGCCGCGCAAGCCAGTGCTGCCGTCGCTCTTCAAGTCCGAGCCGTCGCAGCAGATCACGCTGCGGCCTCTGATCGCCGCGGCGATCCAGCGCCACGACGCCACGCCAGTCTTCCCTCAGCACCAGCAGCGAAGCCACCGCCACCACGTGATTCCTCCACAGCAGTCAGCGTGCTACCGCAACAGCAACACCAGCAGTCGCGTCGAGACGGCGAACCCAGCCTTCCAGTTCCAGCGCACGCTCCAGGACCAAGCGCCGATCAAGCGCGAGCCGGAGAGCTCGTACGACTACCGCCACTACCACCCACAGCCACAACAGCAGCAGCAGCAGCAACGCACGAGCCTCCCAGTGCTCGCAGACATGCTCCGAGGCGCGCGACCAGCGCAGTCGACGCAGCATGAGCCCGTGGCGGCGATCCCAGCCGGTGCGGCACCCAAGTCCTCGCTGAGCTTCATCCTGGGCGGTCAGTCCCAGGCACAGACGCCGACGCCGGTCGCCACCACGGAAGAGGACCAGTTCCGAACGTCCTCGTCCTCCATGTCCTCGTTCATGAGCGAGGAGGAGGACGAGCTCGCGCTCAACCGGTTCATTGACCAGCACCAGCACGAGATCATGGGCACCCACTGCCACAACCAGCACCAGCACCGCGCACAACAGCCGCACGAGTTCCAGCGCCTCAAGACCAGCAGCAAGCGGAGAGTGTTGCGACCTGCGAGTCGCACGTGCAAGTTCGAAGGCTGCGACCAGTACGTCGTCGACCACGGTCTGTGCGTGCGCCACGGCGGCGGCAAGCGCTGCATGACCGAGGGATGCACGAGCCGAGCGAAGCACTTTGGACGGTGCTGGCGCCACGGTGGCTCGATGGAGTGCAAGATCACGGGCTGCGTGAACCGCGCCAAGTCGCGTGGGTTCTGCTGGTCCCACGGCGGGGGCACCAAGTGCAAAGCCGAGCCGTGCGAGAAGATTGCGATCTCCAACGGGCTCTGCTGGGCTCACGGCGGCGGCAAGCGCTGCATCGTCGAGGGCTGCATGAAGCAGGCGTACGAGCGCACGCAGAACTACTGCAACAGCCACCACCAGCAGTGGAAGCATGGCCACGCGCTGCACTAGTCTGGGACCACCAGGCAGCAGCTGGCTACAGTGGTGAGAGATCCAAGACCGCTCGTCTTCGAGATACGCAGTAGGGAGGTATAATATTGCCTGTCCAAAGGGATAAGAGGGAGGAAGAGATCGCTGCAGCAATGCATAGGTGCTTGTACCAATAGGATAGATTTGAATGGATATCGGTATTAGACGAAGAAGACGAAGAACGACTTTGTCGCTTTGATAAGCTGCCAGTGCATGAAGAAGAACACTAGGTGATTATTGCTGTCGCACTTTGGTGGTGTGCTTGGGCATAAACAGCGGCATCATCACTTTGCGCATCGAAGTGGTCGCATCTTGTGACCGCAATCACTTCAGGCATGAAGACGATCGCCAGAAAGATTTTGCATCTCGGGATATGCAAAGGAGGAAGGAAGCACGCGTTCACCGATGTGTGACGACTGTCTGCGGTTGCTGTTAAAACAGCATGGACCACACTGATTGATGAGCTAGGATGCTATCGAGGCGGCGCCATCTCTCGGCGTCCATTACTCCAACACCAGAACCAGCGAGCAGCTTGCAGCCCCTCTTCCCCATCCACTCGCGAGTTGGACGCGAGCACACACAAAACACTTGAGAGCACGCGCCACGTTCAAGCAAATCGCAGAACGAGCGAGCGAGACCGAACCGGGTCTTGCTGTTGCGTACGCATGTGGGTGCGATCGAGCGTGCATGCAGTGCACGAGCTCGGCAGCTGATCAGTCATGCATTCATCCGAGTCGAGCGTATTCCACGAGGAGGAGGTCGTGAGGTCTTCCTCTGACGAAAGACCACAGCAGAAGACCTCATGCTCTCTTTCTCCCTCACATTCCCTCACACATCCATCCATCAGCAGAAAGACGCGCGCGACCACCCAAGTGAGGCCAGTGAAATCGAGAGGAGCCACACCACGCCAACGCCTACCGTACCGACAAAGGTGGAACAGTCTCCTCCTGTACACTCGCACCCTCTCCCCAGCAGCGCAAACGCAGAACACACTTTCAGGACGATGACGGTCGAAAGTGGTGTGTTCGTGCCCTTTTTCTGTCCGTTCGTTTGCTTGTCAAACTTGACGAGCATAAACTGGATGTCGGTAACGCCTGGGAAGCAATGTTTGCCAGACAGCCCTGCCGTAACGCATAGTTGGAGAAGGTATCAGCTATTCGCAAACCATCAAAGGTATTTACAGCGTCGCAGCAGACACAGATGACAGCGACAGAGGTTTGCCTGTTTGAAGCGGTTGACACGGAACTGGCTTTTTGCAGAAAACCCTAGACGCACACCTTCAAACGCAGCAGCCCTGTTTCAGTGGCGCTCCTGGATTGAAATGAAATCCGCCTCCACAGATGACGCTCGCTGCGTGTTCGCCTGCGAACAACGGACTTGCTGTCTCCACACCAGACGCAACAATCCATAAGGATTTGCCGCCAGTCTCTCCAGCCACCTGTGCTTTGCAAATCAACCGTCTCCACACCATTCATTCTTGCTGAGGAGTATCACCAGATGGGATCATTGATTGCTCGAAGAAAGCAGATCGAAGCGTCGGCTTTCCTCTCTGGTTTAACCTTTTCCTTTCCTTTGCAGTTGCGAACGCTCACTTCCACGTCGTCGCGGTGTGTTTGTGGTTGCCTCGTGGTGCTGGTTGGTGCTGATCAGGAGCATCCTCGTGGGTTTCAAGTTGATGTCGCATCAACCATGCGTGGCTCTTGATGACCGTGTCGAACTCTGGAGCCACTGTCCTCTACCTGGACGCAACACGGCTTTCCACAGGTGGATACATTTTCTCCTCACGTGGACTGCGCACTTGAGACAGCGCTTCGCGCAATAGCTCTCACGGTGAGAAAAGTCTGAAGTCGTATCTTGCTTGTGGAAGGAACTGAAGGATAACCAGCGTGTTCACAGATCGATTTCCTTCCGAAGATGAGAGAGAGAGAGAACGACGAACCACAATCACACGCTCGAGATCTGTCTGAGTCAGACAAACAAGATGCACGTGTTCAGTTTGTGCCTGCAGTGCGTGGCGGTGCGTCGTTCTTGACAAGAGTTTGCCGCTCGCAGACAACGCCAACACTTCGCAATTAACGAAGTGCGTTGTCTCATCAACACAAAAACACGCGCACGCAGAGCGTGAGCACTCTCACAGTGGCGACCTCCGAGCATTCAGTCTTCTGCTGATGACCCCCAGCGCGACGATGATGGATGGACTGACTTCTGCTTCCTTTTGTCGGTCGGCAAAAGCGAGAGCGAGCCTGGGAAAGGCGGTGCAGCAAGCGACCAGATCTCGCGCTTATCCAGCGCAATGTTCGCCACAGTCGTGACACGAGTGGGATGGCGAACGGATTACGTCGGAATGGCAATCTCTCCTTCATAACGTCATCGTCGAGATACACGCTGAACTTGCTGACGTTCCAGGGTTTGTTTGTTTTCCTTCAGACCCTCCACATGATTTTGACCCCTTCCCTTTGAACTTCAATGTTGTGAGCAGAGGTTACCTACCAACATCAGCAATAGCGTTACAACCATACCACGGCTACATCCTGCTCCTTTGCGAACACCTCACTCTCACGATCAACTCTACACGCTGCGCGTCAGCGTGAGCTCCTCAAGTTGATCCGAGTAGAACGCCGTCGTGATGCGGCCGTCGAACTCAAACCAGCCCGAGTTTGCCAACGCGAGCGCTTCGTTGATCGACAGCGGCAAGTACATGCGGCTCTGTAGCACGCACACAAACCCGGGACCTCCCTATTCATAGCCCGATGTGGTGTTGGAGGAGATCGCCAGGTTCGGACGATGTCTGTCATAACTTTGCGACTTTCTTCATGCCAAGAAGAAACCGAACACGATCGGAGGTGCTTTGCTTCTGCTAGAGAGGAGATTATTAGAGCAGATGCGGTCAGGCAAGAAGCGCTGAGCGTCGGTTTTGTGATGTCAGCAAACATTATTATTGCTGAAATCATGGAATCCGCGAGAACCGAGAGCTGCACTGGTGGTGTTCTGCTGCACTTGCAGTGCTCATCTTGAGGCGTCAGCATTTCGGTGAAGCAGATT
>JAASFO010000911.1:0-11551 GCA_023333815.1 Globisporangium recalcitrans | reverse complement strand
CGGGTCCATCTCGCCAACGAAGATCGGAGCCGTCGTCTCTCGTCGGGAATCAGTCTGGGCTGGAGTCAAGAATCGCAAAACCGTGGCGGTGGCGAACGCCATGAACACGCTTGGACGATAGGCAGAGTCGCTTGCAACGTTTGCAGCAATCGTGCTGAACAGCCGAACGCCGTACTTGAACATCGCGTTCTGGGCAACCCAGAAAGTGTCGAGACTGAAGAAACCGTGCTCGACACGCTCCATCCATTCGTCGTACGTTTGCTGCGCGACTTCTTTTGTGATGCCACGAGCGAGAAGCGATGGCACGATGTCTTTTTCAAAAAGCGAGTCGAGGAACTCGCGGATGATCGGATGGTCCAGACACTTCTTGGTATCTTTGATGCGAATCAGCGCCATGAGATACACCATCGCCGTGTGAACAGCATTTGCGACACTAAGCTTGAGCAGGTGGTCTTGCTCCAGCTGCGCTTTGGTGTTGCGAATGTGGACGCCAGGTTGCGCCGAAAATGCCGACGCGTCGAGGACCGCATGGAGGTCTTCAATGACCAGCGCCTTGTACGGACAAGGTTCGGTCAATGGGACAACGGAGTTCTCTGGGCGGTGGGTAGTGAGGCGATCCACCATTGTGTTGTGGAAATGCACCTTTCCGTCCAGATATTGCGCGAACACTGCCGAGTCAGCTGGTTTTCCAGCCCAGCTCGCCTCCAGAACGAATCTATCATGACATACGAGATATGCGAAGTAAACTCGTGAGATTTCCAAACTTGAACTCTTTGTGACGTACACCATTTTTCACTTACCGCTTGATAGCATCGCCGTTGCTTGGCACATTGTCCGTGTTGATAATCGACAGATCGTTGTCTACAAACCGCAGTTGGATGCACACACAAAATCCCAAGTCAATATTCAAACGCAAAGGAGCAACATGAGCACGTGCATGCAAGAATGCATACCTGGGATTGCCTGGAAGCACCGGTAGAGAAACTCTGCGAGATCTCTGATCGCTTGACTGTCCTTCGCGATGCCAGTGTCCGTGACAGCAAAGCCAATGTATTTGAGTGCTGGAAGCTTTGACGGGAGCTCCATGAACGCCGCACGACCCTCCGCATTGCCCAACGAGCCAGTCGCTGTATTATGTGCGCGAACAACAAAGCGTGCACATAGACAAACGCAGATGAAGCGTCTCGCTCACCTTGTAGGCACCACATTCCCCGTGCATGCTGACAGAAAGTTCACAAACCTTCGACGTGGACGACATCCGTCTGCTTCGAGCCATCCTGACGGAACACGTCCACTTCGTACGTGCCGTTCGCTTGCGTGCACGCGTCCACAAAGTCGCTGCCGCGGGTCTGCGCGATCACCACTCTGCTGCCGATGGCGGACAGTACTGGCACCAGCACCGCGCGCTGCGTGAGTGACGCACACGCACACAAAGGCAGGCACATGGATCGTTAGAGAGTCATTCGCACAGACACACTTTTGTCAGTCAGCTCTACGCAGCACACTGCGGAGCACGCACCACGAAGCGGCCGCTGCCGATGCACACGGCGCGGGTCTCTGCGTCGAAGGTCGACGCGCGCAGAGGCTGGAACATGCTGCTCTCTCTCTCTCTCTTCTTGCTGCTTCAGAGCCAAAAACCCGAAATGAATGCGAAACTGTGGGGAGCTTGATGAGACAAAGATTGCACCTTGATAATGAGGTTTTTATCTTGCAATCACTGCTGCCACTCAGATTTTCAGAGTTTGGCCACTCCAGCTTGTCCCGACCAGCAACTTGAGAGCACACGCTTCAAGCGCGAGGCTTTTCCGTAGTCGTGTTACCCACAGGGGTTTTGACATTTACCTGTTTATTCATTTACTCGCTCAATGGTTCACGGTGCTGGTGTCAGCGACGCTCCCTCCCATCTTCATCCACATTTTGAGTGGCAGCAGCGACAGCACATTTCCATCAAGATCAACAGAATTGCGAACACAGTGCGACCAGTGAAATGTAGCCATTTCAGTGGGTGAAAGTCAGGATGACGTTTTGAGAGCTCACCATTGTTGCTGGCTCAGTTTGACTTTAACGGAACGAATTTCACACTACTTTCCTTACTCGACGTCACCGCCACCCATTCCTTCATTCATTTCGTACTGTGTGCGGGAGGCGGCGATCGACGGACGACATTACACTCCTCTCTACCTTATCTACGACTCTATCCCTAAAGAACAACCAACTCAACTCTCATTACACTCGCTACAAATCATTCTCTCTCTCTCTCTCTCTCTCTCTCTCAAAATTAACATCTAGAGATACATCTCTCGGAGCATGCCGTCCACCTGGCTCGTCGGCTTGATGACATCGTCGTCACCGCTTAGGCGGCGAGCGTGGCCATAGTCGTAATGGTACTCTGGCTCTCGCTCCGGCTGAGCGAGAGGATTGTAGAATCCGCTGCCGAACGATGTGTTATTACCGCTGCCGGCAGATGAAGACTCGCTGATCGACTGGCGATCGCTGCTGTAGTCGGACATCAGCTCCGCCAGGGACGCGCGGTAGCGCTCGAGCTCCGAGAGCGACATCTGCGAGCGCTTGCGTGGAGCGTTCATCTCTTCCGTGATGTACTCTGGTTCGTCCGACGAGTACGAGCTGGACGAATCCGAGTCCGCTCGGACATTCTTATTGACGGTGCTGCTGCTGATGTACTCAGGAGGGTGCGTCGATGACGGAGGTGGCGCTCCAGTCACCAAGCTCCCACTCGGCCGAGAAGGACTCGACGAGATCGACAACGAGTCGCAGAGCTCGTCGTCGTGGCTGAACTCTTCGTCGCTCTGACGGAAAATGTGCTCGTCCGGGTTGAGCTCGCTCAGCCGACGCTCCACGCCTTCGTGGTAGATCGAATCTCTCGACATGGGACCAATAGAAATCCGCGACGACATCTCTTCTTGCTGCCACTGGTGGACATCCGTGAACGAATTCGAATAGCGCCTCTCTCCAGCGCTGCTTCGGTCATCGGAACCGACTGCTGCTGGCGGAGGCACATAGTCTTTCCGCATCAGATGAGGAAGCTCCACAAAGTCCAAGTCACTGAAGGTGTCCGACTCGGCATCTTCGTAGATTGAGTTTGGACGTGACATGGACCGACGAGGATCGCTACCGGTGACACTGTCCTGAGTTGCACCGGACGCTCGCAACCGCAGATCTGCGCGCAAATCATCGTCCATTTTCAGACTGTCGCGATGAGAACTGCTCAGCGAATCGCGGAGCTCAGCAGCTTGTTGAGGCGATGGTCGACCCATGAAGCTGTCGTTGCGGCGAAGACCTGCGTGGTGGATCTGCTTCTCGATCGATTTCGAGCGGCCAGGGGTTGCGCCTTCCGAGTGGATTTGGTACTCTTTAAAAGCGGTCGAGGACATGTCCGACAAATCACGAACGCCTTGGTACCGTTCGTGAGAGTTGGCTCGAGTTTGAAGCATCCCTGGGGAGCTCTTGTGCTGCATGTATCCAAGTTCGTAGCTCTCGGAACGCTCCAACGGAGGCGCGGCACTTCGCTCGTATCGAGCTCCCCCGACCATTTCACTGGGGAGTCGAGGCGATTCGTGGCGGTATGGTTCTCTTCTGACTTCGCTAACACTTCGGCGCAGCGTCTGGGGGGTCGAGCCGTGTCGACCCTGCGCGTTGTACGCTCGTCGATCCATCCCGGCACTGTTTCGTTCGATCTCATTCGCGTACACAGCCATCATCTTGCTGAGCGCGGCTTGGCGCACGTCCTCTGGCACTTGAAGGTCAGAGCCTCTCTCCATCTCGAACAGCTTCATCGCTGAAAGCGCCATGTAGTGCGCAAGCTCATCTCGATCGCGAATCTCCGTTCGGCTCTGGCGCCTTCGCTGCATCTCTGGATCAACAGCACTTGGGTTTCTGTACACTGGAGCCACGTGGGGAGAGTACCTGGCAGATGGCGAGTCGATACTCGCCACATTTCCTCCGCGTCGGTGAAAGCTCGACATCGGCGAGCTGTATGCGCCGTCAATGCCATCGTCGTCATCGTTAATGTCGCTGTATCGTTGGGAGTGATCTCGTCGATACGAAGGATGCGCGCTGGATTCGAAGTACGGAACGCGGCGACCGTCGCTGTCATGGTACTGCTGATCTCTCTCACCACTGTTCCGACGCAACACGCCGCCTCCATTAAGCATCGGAGAGCTCGCTTGTCCATGGAACGAGTGCTGAGACGCAAACTCCGACGAGAGTCTGTGGCGCAAGTACTCGCCGTCGTAATCGTATGTTTGGAGGTGATGGTGGTGGTCGTCGTCTTGGGTGGAGGACGCAAACGATGCTCTTTGACTAGTCGGTCGCGGGTAATGGACGCTCGACGAGCTCTCCATCGAGTGCTCTCGGACAAAGCTGGTTCTGGATCCTTCAGCAGACAAATCGGACCTTCGAACTGGAGCTCCAACTGGACCAGTGGCGGACAAGAAGGAGCTGTTCGATGGGTGAGAGCCATTGTTGTGACTGTTGTCGTGACCCCAATCCGAGCTGATTCGGATCGCTTCGAGCGACTCCTTGCGCAAATGGACACCCCCATTCTGTTCCGTGTGGTGCTGCCGTTGGTAGAATGGTTCTTGCTGATCGAGCAGTGACCCACTCTGCATTCGGTAGCGCTCTTCTTCTTTCGACGATCGACGCTGGGATGAAACGCGTGCCATCGCGCGATGCGGTTGCTGATGAGAAATCGTCTGCGTCGCTGTGCGGAGCTCCTTCTGCTGCGCAGCCTTCACCTGCTGCTGCCGAAGCATCTCTTCGTACTGTCGCTGCTGCTGCTGCTCGCTCTTGCTGCGCGGGAGTCCGAGCTCGTCGTCATCGTCCAGGTTGTCACCGTGCACCTCTTCTCCTTCGTCTTGGTCCCATTGAGGACTTGGAGAGTGATTCCGCGGCGAGTCTACTGGCAACGTGGCTCCCGACATGCTTTCTTCTGATAGATCTCCAGTAAGATGCTTCTTCACAGGACCAGCCGAGAGCTTCATGTGGTTCTCAAACTCCTGCTGCATGCGCTTCGCCTCCATCATGTCCGCGATGCCTCGCTGGTCTTCGTTCTCCAAGTAGTAGTCGTGCTCTTCGACGGAGAAATGGCGGCTCTCGCCAGAGTACTCTTCGTCGCCAGACATGGGCGACGGGTCATAGATCGGCTTGAAATCCGAGTCGTTGATTTGCTTGACATTCGTCACTTGCTTCGCGTCGTGTCCCTTGCCACCTGCAGCTTCCTCGAACTTGCCAAACACAACAGCCTCGGAGCAGCCCATGCACACGCGCACTTTCTTGGGACCAGCGCCAGCGTAGTCGATCATGTACGTGTGGCCACAGGTCGTGCAGATCACTTTGCCACACTTGCGGCACCGCCACTTGCGGTTAAAGAGCCCGAACTTGTTCTCGCAGACCTGGCAGCGCGCCACGCCAGCCTTCGCAGGCAGCTCGAGGTCGCCAAGCAGCTTGCCCTGCGTGAGTCGGTGCAGCTGGAAATACTTGTTCACCTGCGAGATGTTCTTGATGCGGCGCTTCATCGCAAGCACTTTGATCCAGTTTGGAGAGTTGCCCTTCACGTCCATGTGCAGAGTGTGGATCGCGTCGACGCAGCCTTTCTCATTCGACTCGATGAAGATGAAGCCTGAGCGGTACAAACTCCCACGCACGAGGCCGTGGGTCCGGTCGAGACGCGGACAGAACGGCAGACGGATCGAGTGCACACTGCGCACCCAGCCGCGCTTCTTCGAGTTCGTATCAATAAACTCATCGTGGCACTCCAAGTAGCAGAAATCGCGGTTGCGCGCCAGCTTGCTCGGCGACTCGATCGCGGTCCACTTGGCGCCAACATAGTGCTTTGGGTTCTCTGGCGTCGGCGTCGCGAGCGTGTAGAGCGTCTTCTGGTCCATGATATCCTTGCCGACCGTCTGCGCAAAGCCGCTGAGCTTCTCGGGCGTGTCGAGCCGGAAGAAATCCGCGATCTCGTCGATCGTCGCGTAGATCTTGGTCGCGCCGCGCAAGTAGATGAGCGAGCGTGTTTCGGCGGACGCGGACTCATCGATGCCCTGACAGAGCTCAATGCCGTCCTCCGACGCCAAGTGCACCCACTTCATCGGTCCGTCCTCTTTGCGCGAGTAGTACACGACTTCCTTGCACGCGCGCTTCGCCAGCCCGATCAGGTACCTGCTCTCCTTCGCGCTCAGGTTCGGCACTTTGAAGAAGTCGTCTGGGAGCGGGAACTTGCCCTCTTTCATCCCCGCGCCATTCGCGACGGCGACAGAGGAGCTTATCGACGAGTTCGACACATTCGACACCTCCGTGTTGCGGACGTCGCCAGTGAAATTCTCCATGTCCGTAGACTCGCGCCACAGTCGATCGCTCTGTTGGTTCTGCAATGGGCGAGACGCGAATAGTAACGCGAGACTGCTGTCGATTCCAATGCCGCGAACGCACTTTGGGTTATGTGGCTGTCGCCTGTCGGAAAAAAGAATAGCATGAAGAAGAAGAAGTTCAGATCGGTCAATCAATCGAGATTGAAAAGACAAGAAGAACACCGCTGCCTTCCATTTCCAAGGAGGCGGAAACACGCAGCAACAGCACCAGCAGCCCTTTGCTCGAGTGTACGTACTTGAGTGATCGATCACACACGTAAAGAAGCAGCGCGCAGATCAACCAGGCACAGACCGACAGACTGACGAGGAAGCAAAGCAAGAGAGCGAGCGCGTTTGTGAGGATGCAGTTGGCGCAGGTGTCCTCTTTGTCGCTCTCTGTTGAGCAGCAGGCGGGAGAAGGAAACTGCAGTCGCTCGCTCACACAGCTCGCGTACTTGCGAGTCGAGCGAAGTGCACAGTCCCTAGGCAGAAAACGAAGAGCCACGCACAGCGTTCGTTCTTCTGCTTCTTCTTCTTCTCCTTCCTTTTCTTTCTTCTTGTGACCGACCGAGAGCGTGTGAGTGAGTGAGCGAGCGAGCTGGGCGGACGAAGACTTGCTTCTTTCCTTCTTTTTTGCCTATCGAGTGACTGAGTGAGTGACCTGCTGTCTCTGACCATCCACACTGCTTGCTTTTCACCAGCAGCATCTCCCTGACCCTGTCTGCCTGTCGCTGCTTTGCACAGCAGCGATCACACAGAAAAGGAGCAGATGGCGCTTGCTGATGGGACTCGCCAACTCGCTGAGCTTGCAGAGCAACTCGCAGCGTCTCTTGCTCGCGACAGCCACTCTTTCGCTCGCCACACCTATGCATGCGATCGCACTTTCCGCCAATCGATGACGCGTCGAGCACATTTGAACCAATGAGGGGCCGCGCAGAGGTGAAGCGGATCCGCAGCACTCCAATCTGGCTTTTCTCTCTCACGCATTCTCCCATTCCAGGACCGTTTATGCATCAAAGAAAGGTGGGTGGCGATCTTTTGATCCTTCCATTTTGGAGCAGCTTAGTCAAGCGTGTTTGGCAGGTGTATCGTTCAGACAGGTCGACTTTGGTAGAGTGTCCAGAAATTGCGATCGTGTTTTCCATCTGGTATAGACCTGCAGAGGTTTTCAGTCGGCTTTGACTCTTTATTTGGAGCGCTCTGTTTCTGTCCGCCAGCTGGAGCTCTGTTTGCGCTTTCGAAACGGGTGACTTGCCTGCCACATCGAATGTTCACAGTCTGTATACTAAAATACGGGATATCCATCTACTCGGTAAACACCAAAGCCCGAGCACGTCGCTGCTTAGCGATTGCTGAATGAGGACTCGCGACAATATGCATTTGCAAGGCTTTGCTCTGCTCGCTCTAGAAGGTCACTTCAAGTGAGCTCTCACTCGCATTCTGTCAAATGCTGCGGCAGACCTCTTCAACGTCGCCGGCCACATGGCACAGAGGCTTTCCACTCGATGCGACCGCCACCACAAAGCCCGACCGACGCCTGCCTTGCGCGCATCACTGCACCTGCGCTCCACTGCAGTGCTCCTCGATTTTGATCGGTCATCCGCGCGCGCTCTCTACACCCGATCATTGCATTGCAGTGCTCGCTGTGGTGAGCGTCGAACGAAAAACTGACTCCGCCTCATGTCGCTTGCAGACAGACACCTCGAGGCAATCAGCGCCACGAAAAAGATCATCCACGCGCTCGCTTTTACGCTCTTGCTCGCTGTGCAAGTGTGGTGGAAACGTCGGAGCTGTCGCTGGATCCTCACGGCGGAGCAAAATCGAGCGCTCTGCGTCAGCAGCAGCAAACAGGCAGTCGGCACGCAGCCTTTCAGCAGCACACTCGAGGCGACGGCAACTGTGAAATGTGCAATCGTGTGCTTTTTCTCATGCGCCGGCCGTCGCATCGACACGAACGAGTGCCAGTGCGCTGCACGCTGGATGTTGCCCATGTGGTGAAGAGCTCCATTCTCCATTGCGCCAGTGTGAAAGGGTGCTCTTGGACAGACTGGCGTGCACGGCGAGAGGTGCACACCTGCTCTCTCTTGCTGGTGCTTGGTGCTGGCGCTCATGCTTCGCCACAGCCGTACTGTACATGCATAGGACGGGACGCCAACACACACATGTCGCTCTTCACGGTCATTGGCGAGTGTCCGAGTCTCCTCGCACGCACTTCCTGCAAACGATACACCAAAACCGACAAAATCAGCGCTTGTGTCTGGTAAACATTCGAGAGTGATCAATCGGAGCGGGTGACGAGCCACTCACGTCAACTTCGCCTTCGAGCTGCGTGCAACTTCACTTCGTGCTTCAGTTTGGGGTGTTATTCCACATATGGTACTCGAGGTCGCCAAATCACAACAGCATGATCACGAACGCTGTCGCCATGGTCCAGCTGCATCGTTGTCAGCACATCCGCGCACTTGGCTGCCCTCAGCGCCTTGAGCCTGGGACGCTTGCACTTGGTGTCGTGGCTTCGTTTTCCTTACCTTGGCCGCCAGGTTCGCATGCACGCAGGGATGAAAACCGTCTTGCCTGGCGCGAAAACCAACAGCACACACTCTTTGCATTTAGACAGCGAGCTGTTTCAACCGAAGACGAAGGTCGATCTCGCACGCGTTTGAGCATCTCCAGAGCAGGCAAGTGGCTGGAACGCTGGGCACCGCACTCTGACGTGACGAGACGCTTGGACTCGAACACTCTCGATTGTTTCGTGCCACCGTGCGTGAGCACCGAAACACGGATCAGCGACATGCCCAGATCAAGCTGCAAGTTGGACACTCGATTTTGAGCGTACATCAGCTCAACTCCATCGACCAACGTCAGCTCAGAACTCGAAAATGACACGCTCACGCGATCTTGATCGTCTGAGATCCGCCGTCCTCGGTCTGTTCCCACTCACGCTACGACAGCCCGATGAGCGTCGTTCATATTCGTCGACAGCAGCGCGGCACGAATGGATCATGCAGTCGTCTCAGGCGAACCCGCAGTCGCTCTCTCTCTCTCTCTCTCGTGCGCTCTGCCACTCTCACTCATTGTCTCTGTCTCCGCTCTCTCAAAGCGCTTCTCTCTCCGTCTCCACTTTGCTCAAATGAGATCGCATCGCTTGAGACCCTCTGTCCCAACTGCAGCTGGAATGGGCTCGTTAAAACCTGCGCAATGCGTGCAGATCCTTTGTTTGCCAGAGACCATGCTCGATGCCGGTGCGCTCGTGGGTATTCGCCCTCGCACTGCTCAGTCATCGCTCGCGCGGTCTCCCTTCCACGCCACACCAGCATCGTTTGTTCATCGGCATCCAATCTGTTCATGCAGCATTTTCCTCCTCAAATCGCTCGCATGCTGTGAAATGAAAAGATCAGGAAGCAGGATCAGCACTGAAAAAATGCGCACTTTCCCTTTTTGCACGCGTTTCCCCCGTTTAAAGTTACTATCGGAACGAAGTCCGCTACAAATCGAGAGAGGGACAAGATTCAAGATGACTTTAGTGACCGTTGACAGTGGATGTTGATAGGTTGCTGTGTGTGCAGCTGGTGGGTTTATCTGGCTGAGGTGAGCCTGTTTGCGAAGGCAACTCACCTGTTTGAAGAAGTCCTTCAAGCAGGTGAGCGAGCGAGTGGGAGTGCAGGCGGCATTTGGAATGCGCTCATTCTGCAATCTTCGCCGAAGCCCAACGAAGCAGCAGAAAGAGAAGACATCCGCGATGTTCGCGCCACTGACCGCGTCGACCTTCCCCAGCTCCACCAACGCCGTCTGCATCGGCAGCGGCCGCTTCGTGGTGCGTCTCGCGGCTCACTGCTGTCTGTGAAGACGATCACCTCTCCTGCACACATCTGACTCTAGCGTGCCTGTTTATCTGCTTGTGTGTAGCGATGCGTGCTTGTGCCTGTGCTGCGCTCGATCGGCAGCGGCGTCGTGCTCGCGCAGCCGCGCGGCAGCGACTTTGCTGACGCGTGTGCGAACGCGCAGGGCAAGTACGAGGTCGACACGTACGAAGCCGACGGCTCGGTGACGACCACGACGGTCCAGTTGGAAGGTGTTGGCTCGCTCGGCAGTGCCGCTGGACGCAGCGCGTTCCTGGAGCTGCCAGGCAAGCTCCCAAACTTGCGATACATTGGGTTTGCCGTGACGGACAGCGGCATTGCGAAGAACAGCCAAGTGATCAAGGATCTTGGAGAGTTTCTTTTGCAAACTTTCCAGACGATTCCAGGTGTGTGTCTTTTCCTGTCGCCTGCTTCGTAGCTGTTGCTGCAGTGAATGTCATGCTAACTGTGTCCCTCTTTTTGGGTAGACAATGTTCTTTCGATCATCAACACTGACAACGTGCCAAACAATGGCGACGCCATCAAGCAGTGAGTGTTTCACTGGTGTTTTACTGCTCCTTTTGAGTGTAGTGATTCATTTCTAAACTGATGCTCGTATTTGTGTCCACTAGATTCGTGCTGGAGTCTGACTGGAACGGAAAGCCGACTGACACGAGCGCATTTGGTAGCTATTTGAGCTCGAAGGTGCACTTCCACAACACGATGGTGGATCGTCTCACGACGCACCGCATTGGGAACCATTTGGTGCCATTGACCGAGCCTTGGCCGACGAAGACTGTTGTCATCGAAGACGTTCACAGTGTCTTGGATGCTGCCGCGTTTTCTGCTCACCGTGGTGTGCACATCCGAACCTCCAAGGATGACTTCGAAAAAGACATCTTGCTGAAGTTGTGCGTTCTCAACGGCACCCACTCCGCCGTGATCCACCTCATGGCTCTGTTGCGTTTGAGAAAGAACCAAGATATCGTGAAGCTTCCAATCCTTCGCGAGTACGTCGACCTCATCTTCGAGAAGGATATTCTCCCATCTGCTATCGCTCGCGGAGTTCCGAAGGAGGTCGCGCAACAAGCATTTGACGAATGGATGGCTCGTGTCGAAAACGGGCATGTCGCATTGGACAACTTGTGGATCGCTATGGACACGATGTTCCGCTACCAAGTGCGTTTATTTAGCTGCATCGAGGCGAACGTTGCAAGCGACTCTGCCTATCGTCCAAGCGTGTTCATGGCGTTCGCCACCGCCACGGTTTTGCGATTCTTGACTCCAGCCCAGACTGATTCCCGACGAGAGACGACGGCTCCGATCTTCGTTGGCGAGATGGACCCG
>JAASFO010000910.1:0-11584 GCA_023333815.1 Globisporangium recalcitrans | reverse complement strand
GCTTCGTTGCGGCGCGTGCAGTCCCACCGCTTCTTTGAGACGAGGTACACGACTCCGCCGGTGGGTATCGAGAGCGCGGCCGGCGTGGTCTGCAGCTCGATCTGGTGGCCGCGGCAGATCGCCGCCATCGTCGCGGCGTCCTCGTAGTATTTCTTGCACATCTGCGGTGCCAGCTGCAAATATAGAGTGTCGCGCGGCACGTTGCTGAGCATGTGCTGCGGGGTGGCGTGGAAGCTCGGCGCCGCGGCGCTCGCCCCGAGAACAGCCGAAAGCGGATCGCGAGCGACGTGCCCTTGCGCGAGCGCAGTCGGAACCGCTCGAGGCAGTCGAGCGCCATCTTGGCGATCTGCTTGCCGCTCTCGCCGAAGTGGAAGATGCGCGCGAGCGGCTTGTCGATGTCCTCCAGGTAGAGCTCGGGCGGCACGCGGCGCTGCACAGTCTCGATCTGCGCGAGGTCGCACACCTCGTTGAGCAGCTCGCGGATCAAAGCGCTGAGCAGGATGGTCGCGTTGTACGAGAGCGTGAACGCCGGATGGACGCACTTGAGCACCATCACGAAGTCCACCTCGCTGAATGGGTCGTCCTCGCGCTTCTGCCACTCGGATCGCGTGCGCTCGTGCAGGCGGATCAGCTCCTCCTCGCTCGCCAGCTCGTGGGCTTCTTGGTCTTGGTCTCCACCATCGCCGTTGCAGATGCCGTTGCCGTTGTCCATGCGAGCGAGCCGCAGGTGCTTGGCGTCGCGCGTGGCGATCAGGTGGCGGTCGAAGAGCGCTTTCGACGTCGCGTCGTCCATGATGTACTCGAGCACCAGCGCCGCGCTCTCGACGCTCGCGAGCACGTGCGCAAAGTCTGCATTGCTGCGCAGAGCGACCTGGATGTGATACACTGTGATCTTTGTGTCCTGCGCATCGAGAAGGCATGGCATGGCATGGTCGTGTCGGAGTCGGAGTCGGTGTGTCGTGTTTCAGTTGAAGCACATGCTGGACTTTCTCAACCCTGCGACATGAGGTTGCATGGCTCTGATTGGCTGGTGTGGCTGTTGATGGGTTTATTTTCGTTTCCACTTGGTGACGGAACGCGTGACTTTTCATCTCGTTTAGGTTCGTTGCTGGTACAACCCAGGCAAAAAGAGCCTGCGAATCTTGCACACTTCCAGTCGGTGGCAGTAGTCCCCGACCACTTGAAACCGTTTCGATTGACAGTGTGAGCAGCTCTTGTTCCTCCCAGAACAGCTAGCTACACTTTGCTGCTGACGCTCATTTCCCCATTTGCCGCCCTCTTCATTCATCACCAAGCAGCAGCAGCACCGACCGTCCACTCATTCATCACCATGAGCCTCTTCTTTTCATCGTCGTCGTCCGCACTCCGCCGCTCCGTCCGCCGCGCCGCCCCCAGTGCTCTGGCTGCGCTGCACTTGCCCGCTGCGCAGTCGTCCTCAGCTTCAGCTCCCCTCGCACTGGCTGCAGCTGGAAGAGCGCGCCAGTTCTCCCAGGCGGGGCGACCTCCACGCTGCGACCCATCGCTCGTTGTCTTCGACAAGGACGGGACGCTCATCGACTTCAACCTCATGTGGGGCGGCTGGGTCGAGTCCCAGGCGTGGAAGGTCGAGATGACCACGAACCTGCCCGTGCGCGAGAAGCTCTTCGACGCCATGGGCTACGACTGGATCCGCCGCTCGATCCGCAGCAAAGGCGCGCTCTGCTGCACGCCGATGGGCGAGCTCTACAAGCTCGCAGTGCGCGTGCTCGTGACCGAGGGCATGACGCAGGACAAGGCGGAGGTCGTGATCAAGCAGTGCTGGTCCATGCCGGACCCCGTGACCACGAGCCGACCGCTCGCAGACATTGGCGCGCTCTTCCGCACCATCAAGCACATGGGCATGAAGATCGCGGTGTGCACCACGGACGACCGACAGCCGACCGTCGACACGCTCAAGCATCTGCAACTCGATCACATGGTTGACGCGCTCGCATGCGGTGACGACGGTCTCCCTGCGAAGCCTGCAGCTGAGCAGATCTGGACGATCTGCCAGACACTCGGCGTGCAGCCACACAACACGATCATGGTCGGCGACACCTCCACCGACATGCTGTTGGGCAAGAACGCCGGCTGTGGACTGTCGATTGGCGTGATCGGCGGTGCATCATCGCTCGAAGACCTCGCTCAAGACGCCGACATCCTCGTCCCATCGATCGACAAGGTCACCAAGGTGCTCTTCCAGTACGGACAGCAGGCGAGACGCCACGGCGACAGCGAGTGCGATGCTGAAAAGCACTAGATAGACAGAACCCACGCATAGACTAACGAAGAAAACAAAGCATGCCTTCTATTACAACCCCACCAGGATCACCGCCAAGTTGTCCTGAGAGCCGCGGACGTAGCCTTCGACCACCAGGTTATGCGCCATTGCACCGAGGTCGGTCGAGCTCTTCTCATCTTTCCGCCGCTGTCGCTCTCGAACAAAGCGCTGCGCATCCTCATTCGTCATGGTCTCCCACAAGCCATCGCTCGCGATTACAAGCACCGTTGAACCATGATGCTGGTCATAATCTGCAAGGTTGGTGTGGAAAACCGATGGCTCCGCAGAGACGTACTGCCGCAAGTGCTGGTCTCCGATGCTTCGCGACACTGCGAGCTGACCCACGACACGCCACAGACCAGCGAAACTCACAAACCCGCCGCTGGACTCGATCCGAGCGCGCTCTGCGTCCACATCCGGCCAGTGGTCCATGGACAGCGGTACGATTCTCTCCTCCACATCACCGCCATCAGCACTACCATTGCCAGAATCGCTGCTTCTCAACAGAGCGATGGCTCGCGAGTCCCCCACATTCGCACTCACCAAACGCTTTTCCTTGGTAAAATGAAGCACGAGAGTCAACGTGCAGCCGGAGAAGTCGTCGTGGTCAGTATCGCTGTCACCGCCATTCTCAGCAGCAGACCCTAGAAAGCCATTGTGCAGCTCCAAGAACGTCTGTCTCAATGCGACTTGCTCGGCAAACTCACGCTCTGTTGCTGATCTGGTCGCTGGCAACTGCGCGAAATTCCTTGATACGGTGCGCTCGAGGTTCTCGATCGCATATTCTGCGGCGCGGGTCCCCAGGTGACCGTCGGAGACCGCGTACAAATCAAAGCCCAGCTGCGGGTTCGAGTCGACGACCAGGAAATCCTCCATGTACTTCTTGCGACCCTGGAAGAGCGCAACGCCAACACCACGACCAGCAGCAGGTTTGTTGCTGTGAGCATGATCCGGATCGCCAGAAACCTGCTGTATTGCTGCTCCATACGCCTGCGTCTCGGCATCAACGGCTTCTTTCAGCACATGCGCATCGAAATTGCAAAATCGCGTCTTCGCTGCCTTGTCATGCTTCCTCGCGACCAAATGCTGCTCGCACGAGGCGACGGTCGAGAAGCTCCGATTACAGTGTGGACACTTGAACTCGCTCGGAAGCTCGTGTTTCTCACGCACTACAAACGCCATTTCGTTGTCGCGCGCTTCCTGCACTTTCAAATACGCCTCGTGCACCGCGAGTTCCTGCTTCGTAGCAAAGCTGCGTCCCGATTTCTCGCATCGATACGCGCCTTTGAAGAACGCGTGCTCGAGCGCCTGCGCCGCTGGGATCCGCTGCGAAGGGTGCCATTGGAGCAACTTCCACATCAGATCCAGTCCCCACGGGTCTTCGAGCCCTTTGTGGAGCGGATCGCGCTCGATGATCGTCAGGTTGAATTGCCCAAAGTTGCAGCCGTCGCTCGAGACTGCGTAGTTGTTCCAGAGCGCGCGCAGCTGGTGCGGAGGCGGCTGGAAGATGCAGAACTCGTGGCTGAGTACGTGCAGCAAGTAGCTCTTCAGCTTCGTTTGCTGATCCTGGTCTTGATTATGACTTTTCCTCTTCTTCTTTGTGCGTAGTAGCGCTGCGTCCAGTTTGGCTCTCGCGCGTGGCGAAATCATAAACACTTGCGGAGAACCGAGCAGCATCTCGAGGAACACGACGCCGACAGACCACAGATCGTACGAGAGCGGCGACTCGTAGTCGTAGGGCTGGCCGAGATCGTTAAAAAGAACTTCAGGCGGCTGGTACTCTCTCGTCTCTTCAGCTTGGCTTGGACCGTGACCGCTCGGGTACAAATGCCTGAGCGTGAAATCGTCGACAGCCGAGCCGAAATCCGCGAGCTTCACAATCGGGACGGCAGACAGATGATTGCTCTCAATGTCGACCAGGATGTTGGACGGTTTGATGTCTCGATGTGTGACTCCCCTCGCGTGGAGTGCGGCGACACTCTGCAACAACTGGCGCATGATCTCGCGAAACACAGATTCGCCATTAGCATCGGTTCGTAGCCTTTTCCAAAAGATCGACGGCTCGAATATCACGCCCGAGTGGGTCGCTTCCCGCTTCGCGTAGAGGTAGTGGCGCAGCGAGATGCCTTCGTCGTAGAACACGAGCCAGAGCTCCTGTTGCGTGGGACCGCGGTCTGCTTCTTCGCCACTTTCGCTCTCCGTTTGAGCTGACGGCCGGAAAAAGTACTCGACGAACCTCGTGACGTGGGGTTCTTTCGCGAGAAGCCTGCCGAAATGCGCTTCTCGAAGCCCCATCTGCACCATTTGCTCGCCCAGCTCGAGAAAGAGGCGCTTGAGAATGAAATGCTCCTCTCGTCCGTCGACGTGGCGTGTGGCTTTCCAGACTTCACCGTGGCTCCCGGCGTCGAATTTGCGCCTCAGACGGTAGTTGACATTCACGTAAATCAGATCGATGTTGTCTTCCAGCAAACACTGCTGTGCAATAAACGATCGCAGTGTGTGAGAAACACCTCGACACCATGTCCATGGCTGTACGCACAAGCGCGTAAATGAGCATTACCTGATACTCGAGAGTGGGGCCGTCCGCCAGACCGTCGTGGGCAGCTGCAGTCTGAGCGACTTGAGTGCTCGTGTCGCTGTTATTCGGGCTCAGCGGCAAGGTGCACACTGGATTTAAGCCGACAAGTGCCTCGCTTTCTTCGTCGCTTCCACTTTCAATGACGCCATCGCCATCTTCATCGTCTTGTTCGGCAGCATCAGTGCTTCCGTCTTGCGGCGAACCCAGCAGCTCCAACGCTTCGTCATTATCTGCAGCGAATGCATCAGCGCTCACGCTGTCGTCTTGGTGCTTCTGCTGCTGCAGATTATGCGCTATTTGAGCTGCAGGCAGACCACCGCCATGGCCGCCAGCGAGCTGCCGATTGCAGACACCCAGTAACGCCGTGCGCTCCACCAACTCGTAGCCTTCGACAGTCCCGCCAGGCTGCAGCGGCTCACTGACCGCGAGGCACGTGCTGGGGTCGCCGGGCGAGCAGCTCCCGCTAGCGCTCCTTGTTCGTGGCTCGCGCGCGGCGGTACCGCCTCTGTGCTGCTTCACGCGCGCGATCTGGCTGAACCACGCGCGGTCGGCCAGCAGCTTGCGCGTCTCCGCCGCTGCGATCTGCTCCTGGGTCGCGCACACCGCTGGTGTAAGGAGCAGCAGAGGCACGAGCCATCGCAGCCTCTTCATGTGCCTCTATTTTCTATCTGGTGGATTTGTGGATGGATCTCTTCTCTCTCTGTGTAAGAAAATCTGGTGATGGAAGAGCAGCAAAAAGTCTGAAAGGCGGGACGCGGCAAGAGAGAGGAGTGCAAATGATTCCGAGTTGCCGAGGCAGTTTGGCTCCGCGCAGCCCTGAGCTCAACTTAACCACTGTTCTTGCTGCGAGATTCTTTAGCGTCTTTGCCGCAAGCTTCGGCTCTGCAGCAGCAAGTGGGGGAGTCAGACAACAGGACCTGTCGTGCAATCCATTTATCATATCAATCCAATTTCGTTCCTTCCTCCAACATACACTGCTCACACTATACCCCGTGCTTCTTCCGCTGTCCGTCTTCTTCTCTTGTGCCGTTCTCTTGTTTGTGTGTTTTCTTGCGTCTCTGCCTTGTGCCCGCTCATTTCATTCGGTTGACCTCAAAACTTCCTCCATACTCCATTGCGCCGCCAATCGAGTTCCATCTTTCGTGATTCCTGTTTCTTTCTCTCTATGTTCGCTCGCGCTCTGCGTCTCTCCACTTGGGCGTCTGCAGTGCTCGCGCGATACTATTTAGTTTTCTTCGAACGTGTCTTCGTCGTCTGTATCGCCTTTATCGGACACAGAGTTCAGAGAACCATTTCCGATTGAAGAGGAAATACCGAGCGCCACCTTTGTCGAAGGAGATGACGACGATCCTGTGAGCTCTTCTTCTGGGTCCGATTCTTCAGTCTTCGCACTGCTGTCCAGCACCTTCGCGTCCGGACCTGACGCTGAAGGCGTGACGATGTCGTCGCTGTCGTAGCCCATGTTGTAGTACAGCGTGTACGTTTCTTGTGCTTTCTGCTGAATGATCGCATTCCAGTGGTGAGAGATCGCTGTCTGCAAGAACGGTTTGATGATGTTGAACATCCCCTGTGCCACTTTCTCGTACTCGTTCATGATCCGCAGGCAAGATGGCGAGTTCCAGCAGGAAATCGCGCGCTCCGACACCTGGAACTGGTCGCTCACCATGCATTGCCCCAGTCTTCTCGCCAGCTTCAGCGAGATGTGGTCAAAGTCGCTTTCAGCAAGCACGTGCTCCAGCAACTCTTCGAACTCGACGATGAACACCACTTCCTTGAACGAGTTGCCCACCGGCCAATACTTGAGAAGTCCGCGTACAATTGGCGTAAACAGCGAGTGGTCCTTCGAGACGTACTGGATCATGCAGTACGCCAACTGCTGGTGGTACGAGATAAACGCCGGCGTCGAATGTAATGGAATCAGCGCTTTCTCCAGTAGCGTCACGTGCTCTTGCTTGATCGGACATGCGAATCCATTCACGATACTGCCCAAAATCTCCAACAGCTCCGCGACGCCGTAGTGATTCGAACTCTCATAAATATACTCGTAAAAAGAATGCGCAATTTCCTTCCGGATCGCCGATCGTCGCTGGGTGAGTTTATAGTACAGCCGGTGCAGCACGCCCTTCAGCACCTGGCGCTCTCGGAAAGACGGCGTCTTGAACAGGTTCACCAACTGCGCCACAAAGCGCAGCGAGAAGAAATCTTTCCGCACGTGCTTCTCCAGCTTGTCAATGTGCTCAATCGCTTTCAGAAGCAAGTCGTAGCAAGCAGAGAGCAAGCCCCAGTGCTGTTCCTCAGTAGTGTACTCCGAGTACTTGTCAAGCGGATTCTCGCCCAGTTGGTTGTCGTCGACATTCGGCTCTTCCACAAAAATGTTGTTCGGACTCGACGTCTGCAACACTTGGAACGGACGGAAGATGTAGCAGCCGATCGCGTGCAGCAGCTCGATGTACAGTTGCGGGTCGGCGAGGATCATCGGGAACGCGTCGCAGTAATTGTTGAGGTCGCAAAGCGTCGTCAATCTCTTCTCGTTGAGCTCAAAGAGGTCCGGAGCCGACCGAGCCGAGTCTTCGATCCGCGGCAACGAGAACGCGACTTTCTGGCGAAAGTAGTACGTCCGCTTGTACGGCACTGCATCTTCGAGCGCCGGCGTGTCGAAGAGGTGGTCGATTGGTCCCGAGATGAGCAGCATTTTCCTGTCTGGTGTCGTTGGCATCGCAGCCGAGGTCAGGTTGCTCATCCAGACATTCAAATCCGCCTCGCTCTTCGCCATCAAGTAGACTGGACGGTACCCCTGTTTAAAGCACACGACTCGCAATGTTAGTGCTTGTCGAGACACCACCTCAGCGAGAACGGCATTGAATACTTACTGGGTGGCAGATCTCAAAGCAGTTTTGGCGTTTGAAGCGCACTGCATCGATGGGCGTGATTTTGACTCCCTGCAATATTCATCACAATCACTTTCGTCAGCATCATGGTGCTTGAAAGCAGCACAGAGTAAGAGGCGCAGACATCGCTTACCAAGAGAGGAATGACGCCACGCGGATACGTATCTTCGCCCGACTGCACGACCCATCACATGCACACACCAACAAAATCAGAACCCAAAAGACGGTTTCATATCATATCACGCGCGAATCTCGTCGTACCGTGCCAGAAACGTAGTAGAACAGCGAATGACCCTTGAGCACCATGAGCCGCTTCTTCCACGTTTTGAAGTGGTTCGCCTGCTTGATCAGCACGCCGCTCTTCGCGATCGGCGCCTGGAAGTCCTCCAGGTAGTTTTGCCCGATCTCGTGGTCGTGGTTGTTGCTCTGGTTGTTGCCGGAGAAAGGCAAGATCAAGCTGGGACGCTTCGACAGAATGCTTTGGTGGGAGCCTGCGCCATGAGGAGAAAGAAAAGAAAAAAAAACACACACACAAGGATACACAGTCAGACCACTTTACCGAAACAAAACAAACGCAGCATACTCGTGGCATGTACCATTGAGATTGTCTTCGGGCGTGCGGCTGAACGACAGGTTGCCGCTGAAGCTGTGGTGCTTGGACAGCGAGCTCTGCTCCTGGTTCGGACTGCTGCTGCTGCTGCTCGTCGTGCTCTGCGTGCTGCGGAGCGAGCCGGACGAGCTCCCAATCGACGACACGATGCTGCGGAAGAAGCCGCGCTCCTTGTTCTCGCCGCGGAACGACATGCTTCTCCTAGTGGTGGTGCTCGGTGACTTGTCGCCTTCGCTTTCTCCTTTTTCTTCTTCTCTCTGCCAGCGCCTAGAGCGAGTGGTTGTGCACGATCAGTGAGTGCGTTCGCTGCGTGCTTTCTGCGTCGTCCTGAGTAAGCGAGCGCGGTCGTGAGAGCGAGAGCGAATGCGATTTGCGATGGGTCGAGCGCGTCTCGTTCTTCGTTGTTCCTCCTCGCGTGCGTTCAGGAAGAGTCTCTCTCTAGACTCGGACAGGTCGCAGCAGTGGGGGTGTTTAAGTGTATGTGCTTGCGGCTCTCTCTCTCTCTCTCTCTCTCTCTCTCTCTTCCTGCTGTGCGCTTCGCTCGCGTCTCCCGTTGCTGCTTCCTCTTTGCGACGCGCGATGGTCGATCGAGTGAGAGAGTGCGCGTGTGTGTGTGTGCAGAATAGTGCAGGCGTAGGAAGAAATGAGAGTCCAAAGCTGCCCCCACCTGCGTCATCTAGATATTTAGACAGATGATTTCCGAAATGTAGACTTGCGGATCGACACTGACTCTCCCCGACTGCTCTAGCGATCTTACACTTTGTCATATGCGGGAGAAATCAGGCAGAAGATGTGTCGGATGTGTAATATGCTGACTTTTGGTCAAAAAGTGGCGGGAGGTGAGTATTTGCCGCAGAGGTCCGCTGCAAAACTGGTGTGCTGAGATGTGCGACAGAATTCCTCCTGCAAATGTCGTTTGAAGGTGGGACTGTGTGCAACAATCGCACAAAACCAGACCTATCGCACCGCATCAAGCACAGCTCTATGCTGTATAGAGGGTTTCCATAAAAGCATCAGAATCTCCTTCTCAACATCAAAAGCCATTTGAATTCTGGGTTCTTTTTTGTTTTCAGAGTATATGTGTTTCTCTCACTCTCTCTTATCTGCAGCAGTGCCATGCATTTCGAGCAAGCCCTTTTTCGTTTCGTATCATTGCTGCTGTGATTGTTCGCATTCTGGATTTGTGTGTCGCCATCACCACTGCCTGAATACGACACCTGATGCTTCGCTTTGACAGCGGATGGCGGACGTGAACCCTTCTGTCGGGTAGGAGCCAGAGTGACGTCGAAGGTGGCCTTTTCGCGCACGAGCTCACAACAAAACAAACCACCAAATGCAACAAAAACAAAGCGAATATCCACAAAATGCCTCCACTCACAACAAGCCAAAAAGCCACACACTACTTCCACTCGAGGTCGGGCTTCTCCATTCACTCACTCACTCATTCGCATCCACCTCTGCCAGGCGGCAGGTCGAACGTGTGTGTTGCGTGAGTCGCTTTCTCAACTTCCGAGTGTGTGACTCACATCAAGCTTGTGCATGTCGAATTCGCTTCTCACTCATCGAACAAACGTGCTAGGCGCTGTTCCGAAAGACACATAGGACAGTACAGCAACTGCTCCGCCCCCATGATTCACTGATACGCAAGCAACAGGAGCTGGAGCGTTGACGCAAGCAGTGGGAGTCAAAAGCGTCTCGCATGCGACGAGTAGTTTGTTTTGCAGCTCTTGCCTCTTCGGCTCGACACGCTTGAGCAATTCCTATGCGGCATCGCTTTCGAGATCAAACTCACGTCCTGTGGAACATCTGCTTGGCGATCCGTAGCTCAAGGCAACTTGATTCACGTGCGCGTTTGTTGTTCTCGCTCTGCCACCACGCTTATCGCAGAACCACGGGCGGGCGTTACTGATGCACGCGAGCAAGCTTCCGAGTCCCAACCCTGGAGTCACTACGCAACCATGGTCGGTGCTGCGATGGGCAATGCGCCACCAAGGAGATTTGGCTTCAACATGAGGTTTTCCATGCCCTGGATGAACCGCTTGATCTCGCTCTGCGCACACTCCTTCGCGCTCGTCGCCAACGCATCCATCGACACATCGCCGCAGCAGCCCGTACGACACGTCGCATCTCCACACGCGTCACGCTTCACTCGATAAAAGGACTGGACGATAGAGAATTGAGACGGACTCGAGCGCGACCGGGATAGACAGACAAAGCCCTCGCGCTGGAAGCTCTCGTGCTTGAAATCCAGAGCACTGTCACCAGGCACCGCCGAGTCTAACGAAGGCGTCCAGAAACTCGTCCACGCGATAACGACGCGATCGCGACCCACACGCCTTCGATACAGGCATTTGCCCGTGTACGACGCTCGGAAAGCGCCATTGACGAGATCCATGGTGTAGACCCGCGCGGTCGTGTCGCCCTACGAATGAAACCGAACGTCAGGCTTGCTTCCATTGACACACAGCAAATATGAGATGGCAAAGATCAATCACTCACTTCTTCAAAGGGCTCGGCATCCGAAGGACCGTCTTCGTACGCCATGAAGCGCCACATGCTCGCGCTCGAAGCGACCAGGTCGTACGGCAGCGCGCGAAAACCCACGGCTTCCACTGCCAGTCCACATCCAGCCTCGCGCTGCGTCTCCACTTGTACGCTCTCGTGAATGCCGAGTCGACGCAGGACATCGTCGACCTCAGCTTGGATGACGTCGACAGCCACCAGCAGGTTGTGTAGCACGACAGAATCGCGCAGTGGGTTATCTTCTCCAATGTGCTTGCGCAGCCGCTTGTGATACACGAGCTCCTATTTGACAGCAAGCAGCGACGAGTGGGTATGTGCTCCATAAGCGCAATTTGTCTCATCTAGCCCAACACAACCTACCTCCATACCAGCAGGATGGAGCAGCAGCGCCTGCAGTCGCCGTGTTTGGCGGAGAGTGGCGTCAACCATCCGCTTCAGCTGCTGATTCAGCGCCTCCGCATCGCGCCGCTCCTGCTCTTGCCGTCTCGCCACCGCTTCCCACGCCGCCGAGAGTCTCGGAGATCGCACTGCCAGCGCCAGTTTGCTCTGCGTCATGCGGCGTTCTTGAAGCACTCGCAGCGTCTCCTCCAGTGTTTGCACCTGCGACCGATAGAGCGCGAGGTCCTGCTTCTTGCGCTGGCGAGCGCGCTTGAAGCGGCAGGACGCGGTCGAGGAGGCGTCCTCGT
>JAASFO010000091.1:0-43467 GCA_023333815.1 Globisporangium recalcitrans | reverse complement strand
GCGCCGTTCTTCACTGTGCACACCATCAGCTCGCCGCCGACGCTCTCCTCCTCGCTTTTCGCTTCATCACCGCTATGCTCTTCAAGGTCCAGCAATCGCGCGACCGGATTACGCAGTGTTCACAATCGTCGCCATAGCTTGTAGAGTGCACTGGATGGGACCAAGTTTGCGGAGTCTGTGTCCACTGGCAAAACGCTTCAGTCGCAGGCTGAAGAGTCCAAACGCAAGCCATCGCCAGCACTCTTGCTTGACCTCTGCACTGTGGTATACGTCCACGGCAAAGCTTGAGAGGAGCTCCTCTACCACTGGGCATCCATCGCGAAGCGCAGAGCCAAGTACTGCAAAGGGCTTCGCGCACAAGTCGTTCTCTTTCATCGCCACGCGCGTGAGCTTCAGTTTGGACAGTAGCGGTGATTGTTCCAGCGAAGCCGACACCCCCAACTCTGCATGTTCATCCATCGACGGCGCTCTCAGCACTCGGTGTACATTGAGCGCAGCTCGCAGCATCTCCAGGTACTCGCTTGGTGTTTCATAGACCCTTTTCTGAGCGCGGTCGCGAAGTTCTGTCCCAACATCCAGTACCTCGACGGGTGGAAAGCGACGTACTACGACGACAGCAACCTCTTTTGCGGCGAGATGTGGCTCGCTTCGGTCGATGCGTGGACGGATTGCTGTCAAGCGTGCACCAGCATTCGCGAATTCAACTGGATCGTCGCGCCGTTCGATGAGCTCTTCCTGACGGCGTTTGCAGCGTACCCAAAGGCACATCTGAAGGAGATGACCATGGTGTGTGGGAACGAAAACTACGACGACAAGCTGGTGGGGCTCTACTATCGCGAGGGCGGGTTCACATTCACCAGTCAGTCGGTCGTCAAGGTGCTTCACGCATGCCCAGCACTGGGAGAGCTCCACTTGCTGTTCGATGGCGCGGTCGGGCTCTCGAGGCGCTTCCAACTGTGCGTGAACGACGAGTTTCTGAGCGCTTTGGCGACCAAATGCCCAAACTTGAAGAAACTGGTCGTGTACGAGATGCAGACAACGCGGGTCCAGAAACCGATGAAGAACGTCGGCGATGCAGGGCTACTGTCTGTTGCCAGCATGTCCCAGTTGCATCACATCGCTCTGAAGCAGACCCAGCGTTCCGACAGCTCAATCCTTGCGCTGGTCGTGCATGCGCCGAATCCACAAACCAAACGCCGCGTGATCCTGAAAATCGGAACGACGTCTCGACCTCAAGTTTGTTTCTTTGAGGTGCTGCTGGAGTTCCTAGAGCTCCTGGCTGTTCAGCCATCGGAGAGTCTGAGCAACCGCCGATTTGAGCTGCGGCTTCGAGTGAGCAGCAACGTGGCGAACATGGGAGACGCAAAAGATGCGCGAGTGAAACTGGTGGCGCTAGCAAACCAGGTTTTGCAGCAGCACCCGACAGTCGCTATCTGCTTTATGAAGAAATACGGGGCGTTCGACGGAATCCCCGACGATATCCGGAAGATTGAGAGTGTCGTGTTCCTTTCTCCGCGAACAATGGCGATCTCCGAGGAGAGCGAATTCGATACAGAGTGGACGACAGTAAGTCCTTTGGACAGCGCTTTGCGAGCAAATTGATGTGTAGCAGACTTTCGAAGGACTAGAGCAGTCCGGATGACTCCATAGAGTGGGTCAGGGGAGCTCTGAGGTTTACAGATTTGCCCCCTCTACCCTTCAGCCGCGACGCAGCAGCCTTGCCTTGCCGCTAGTGAAGCAGTACCACACAGTGTCGAATCATGAAGAAGTAGTAAACGTGTAGAAACCGTGAGCATTAGAGCTTTTTTCTTGAGGTATGCCCGAGGAGGACTCTAGACGCCTGTGCTTCAAAATCACCAAGAGTCCAAGAGTGCTGGCTGGTGCTATAGTCTTCAATTGCGCATCAGTGCCTCCTGCAATACAGTCGATTCTCAGCATCAATCACCTTCTGGTCTCTTCGGAGCTTCCACTGCGCGTCGAAAGCGTCAAGTGTCGACTTCTTGAACCTGGCAGAGGAGGCAAACGTGATGCTCACAATGTCCTTCAGGCTTTCAAGCATCTCCTGGTCGTCGCCTTCATACACCCATAAACGCCAGATTTCGAAAATCTACTCAATTAGCGATAGCAACGACGAACTGATCTGATCCAGTTCACCATCCAAACTAGATGTCGACCGCGGTTGCAGATATCAACCCAGGTGCTCCTTGTGCCTCGCTCGCTTGGTTGCTTGTCTTTTGGAACGCACGCTTCAGGTACTTGTCCTTGAGCTGCTCGAGCGCTCTCCGGTTCGCCGGGTCCGCGCTGTCGGCGAGGAGCATCGTCATGAGCATCTGGTCCGCGACGAGCTCGTTCTTCTCGAGCTGCGCGTCCGCGAGCTTGGAGATCGACGCGGCGTAGTTGTCTTTCTCTGCTGACGGCTTGGTCTCGGGCGTGTTGGCGAGGATCAGCGTCTGCAGCATCTGGTCCGCAAACACCTCGTTCTTCTCGCGGTGCGAGTCTGCGAGTCGCAGCACGGACGTCGAGTACGCGGTCTGCGATGGGCTCGCATCCAGGACGATCACGTTACTGTTGCTGCTGCCACTGCTACTAGGGACAGAGGTCGACGACGAGGAGGGTGGTGCAGGAGCAGGAGCAGGAGCTCGCGTGATTGGCGTTCGACTCGTCGGTGGCTCTGGTTGCGACAGGCGACTGTCCGCAACGCTTGCGTTAGCAACTTGGGTTGCTTTCATTGCTGGTGTCGCAAGAGCCGCATCGGAGAGCGAAAGCTGCTTCGCTGGGTGGTGGTGCTTGCTGGTACTAACAGCAGCATCCGACCTCACATCAGCACTTACTGCAGCAACAACAGCAGCAGCTGCCGCAGATTCTGCTACAGACGATACCGGAGTGGTCGACCCACCATTCGTCAGCAGCGAGAGTCGTTTGCTGGTGGTTTTCAGCGTGCAGTTGCTGCTCACTCCGCTTGCAGCCCGGGAGCGCTTGAGCGCCGACCCGGGGGTCTTGGAGCTGTGCCACTTGGTGCTCTTGCGCAGGATCTCCCAGACCGCCTCGAGCTCAAAGCCCTCGCCCTCGCTCGCGAGGTATTTCTGAAGCGCCAAGGTCTTGGTCTCCGCGGCCACCGCATCGCTGTTGCCAGCACCGCTTGGGTCTTCTTCTTCTTGCTTGAACTGCTCGAGCGTCAGCTGCGCGTAGCCGCCGAACTTGCGCACCGCGCGCTGGATGGACGTCCAGTGGTTCTTGAGCGCCTGCTGCGTGCGCTGCGAGCCGCCGAGGCGCTCGATCCACTGGTCGTGCACTGAGCCCCAGAACGTGTCGCTCTTGTCCTGCGGGTCGTCCTGCTGCGCGTTCTCTGCGACGTGCACCCAGGCTTCGGCCAGCGCCGTGTCCTCCGCGAGCGTCCACTGCTTGCCCTTACCCATTGGTGATTGCTTGCAGGTTGCTGTTGGAATCAGCTCTTTGGTTTCTGTTCTTTCTCGCACTCAAATTTGCTATTCGTGTGAAGTTGCCAACCGGGATTTCTATTTCAAGCTGCAGTGTCTAACCCCTGTCTCTAACGTTTCTAAATGGATCTTCTCCAACCTGCAGTACAACTCGCAGAGATTCAGGAGGATCACACTTTCCAGTCTTCTGACTCTCTGCAACGCTAGCGCTGTGTCAAACAGTGCGAGCTGGCTGGTGCGACGAAGAGCACGCTCCTCACTTTCTCGATCTGCAGCGGAACCTTCTTCGTCTTCCTCGTTTGGCCGCAAAAGTACACGTCGATGCTCGGATGCTGAACGCTCAGATCTTGCATCAGAGCGACCAGCCTGTCTCTCACTGCTTCCTTGCTCAGAATCTCTCTTGAGCCGTGCACAGCCAGCTTCAACTGGAACCGATGATTGGCTAGAACATGTGTGGGCTGAGTCAGAATGACCTCCACCAACTCTGCCAGCGCGTCAAAGAAGTGCACTCGGTGCTCTGGATCGGTGCTTCCGAGTTTCACGACGATGCGTCGTCTATCCTGCGGACTCGGGTTCTGCTGCACCAATGCCAGAATACCAACTGCAGAGCAGCGAGTTTGCTTCAACGTAATACTGTGCAGATTCGGCATCCCAGCGATCGCGGACAACCCCTGGTCGGAAATGTTGGGGATCGTCTGCTCTCGACCGACAATGTCCACCTCGTCGATCGTGAGTGTCTTGAGCTCGGGACACGAATTCGCGACACAGCGGAGGAAGTCGTCGCCCATCCGGTCTTGGAGCCACATGGTGCGGTACAACCGCTTGCTGAACAGTACCTGGAGTTCTTCCAGTGCGGGGCATGCCAACAAAACTCGCGACACGGACTCGATCGAGAAATCGAACCCCCCATCGGGGCGATGGTACTCGCCAGAGATCAGGAAGTCGCTAAAGTAGTCGTCATTCCCGCACGTGATCGTCATCTTTTTCAGATTCGGCTTTGAGAAGCGCGAGAAGACCTCCAAGTAGTCTCGGTCGAAAGGCGCCACAAACCAGTTGAACTCGCGCATGTTCACACAGGATCTGCAGAACTTGGTCCACATCTCCAAGGAGCAAAACCAGATCTCGTTGCACCGCAGATCGCTCGTGTCCACGTACGTGACCTTCCAGCCGTCCAGGTACTCGATGTTTGGACAGAATCGCGCGACGGCAGTGAGGAACTGGTTCGAGCGCTGCTGGAGACTCAAGTTCGAATCTGTGAAGTTGTGGCGCTTGGGGACAGTCAGCTGAGTGAGTCCGCGCTTGGAACCGTGTGAGTGCCACCTCTCAAGCGCCTGGTAGAGAGTGAGCATCACGGACGTGGGGTTCACTTCGCGCTCGCCGACGCCCACACCATTCGCTGGAAGCACCAGAGCCTGGAGATTGAGGCAGTGGCTGGAGGCAGCGTCCAAGATGCGGCTGATGTGCGCGCTGTTGAGCGGTACGGCAGCGAGGTCCAGGCGAAGAAGCTTCTTGCAGCTTCCAAAAATGCGATGCCAGTCAATGTCGATACTGTCGATTGACTGGAGCCACTTGAGCTCCTGACGCATCATGAAGAGCCCGCCGTCGGAGCTTCGTGTCCCCATTGCGACCTTGAGTTCCAGCAACGAGTCGCCTTTCGCAGCCAGCTCTTCGTAGACCGCGCTCGTCATGTTGTTGTCAGCAAAAGAAGCGGTAGGGAGGCTCAGCGTGTGCGTGATCGCGTCGTGCGCTCTCTCCATCTCCATCACGACCCAGTGCCATTCGTGGGAGAGCAGCGACAACTGCGGCAAGCTGCTCAGCACGCTCCTGGGGCTGCGTGGTGCGAACTGCGCGAAGTCGCCCGCGTCACAGGCGAATGAGATGATGAGTCGCAGGAGCTGCTGCGGGAGGGGCGTGAGCAGGTCCATCGCTCTGCTTGAGTGGTGCGAGGGTGAGTGCGTCTGGAGCTGCTTGCTGCTGGTGCTGAAATTGAAGACTGACTGACTGGGTGTCGAAACAAAACTTGCACTTGGGTTCGCTACTGTACTTCCAGCTCGACAGCACCTGAGCGACGCGATCCGCTGTGCTGGAGTGCGAGGCTCTCACGTGGTCTACAGAGGCGCAAGGAGCTTAGAGTGCACATCGCAGATACGCAGGCACGAGCTCATTAGGCTCGTAGTGCCACGCGCCACAGCCGCTTCCTTCACGCAGCCGACATGCATGGCTCTGGTTTGTTGCCTTTGCTTGTGAGTCTTGCAGACTTGAGTCATACTCACATCAAGCACCGAGAGGCTACTATTAGGACCTGCGCAGCAGATTTACTTTTTGCTTTGTATCGAGCATTCTCTCTTGACATGCCTCCAGAAACAAGTATCCCCTTCAAAGCAGATTCTGCATAATTCTCTATAGGTGCATACTTTCCCTCGTTGCATCAAAGGCTTGTGTGTCAATTCCAACAAAAACAGCAGACAAGTCAGACACACAGACATCATGAGCAGCGCCGACGCGGAGCTCCGCAGCAGCAGCAGAGCGGGCAAGAGGCAGAAAACGACCCACGACGCGCCGCCAGCAGCAGCACCCACTGCACCTGGCACCAGTGATGACGCCTCGACAGAGAACCGCCACTGCCAGTCGTCCTCGGCAGTCCCATCGTCACCTCAGCTTCTCGACATCCCGCGACCCGTTCTCGAGCACATCTTCACGTTTGCGGCGCGCGTGAGCTCCTTCACGTTCGCGCCGCTCGGTCCCCAGCGTCTCTACGAAGAGATCCCGAGTCTCGCGCTCACCTGCTCCGTATGGAACGAGATCGCGAGCGAGTTCCGCAGCGAGTTCCGAGCGGTTTCGACCGTCGTCAAGTTCAAATCAGGCGAAAAGAGCGAACTGGAGAGCATCTACGAAGATCTGGAAGCACGCGGCGCGAAGATCCTAGAGCTGGAGCTGCACATGGGAACCCCGCAGAGTCGCGGTCTGTTCAAGTTGAAGAAGCAGCTGAGACCGCTGAGTAAGCTGGACGAGCTCTCGATCGATTGGGATCGAGTCTTCAAGGCGTGTCCGAGCTTGCTGCGCCTCAGTCTCACGCATTCGCCGTTAGACACGATCCACATTGGCGGGGTTCTGCGTGCGGCATCGAGTCACTGCCGCGACCTGGAAGCGCTGATCCTCCCGGTGGCAGAGGTCAAACCGGACGACCAGCCGGGGATCATTCTGCGCACAACCAGCACACTCTACAGCGCACTTGAGATATGGTGGTGCACACACGGCTCGAAACGCGGACTAGTACAGCTCGCAGTGGCAAAGCACCACAACGTCGAGGAAGAAGATCTGCTCGCTCGCTCAAATGAGTTCATCTCCGCAGTCGCCAGGTTCTGTCCCAACATCCAGTACCTCGACGGCTGGAAAGCCACGTACTCGGACTCGAACGGCCTTTCGTGTGACGAGATGTGGTTCTGCTCGCTCGATGTGTGGAAACTCTTTTGCCGAAACTGCGTCCACATTCGCGAATTCAACTGGTTCACGGCTCCGTTCGACGACGATTTCCTGAAGGAGTTTGCTCTGTACCCGAAACGGAACCTGACGAAAATGACGATCGCGGCGGGTGGCGATGGCGTGTACCACCCGGCGTTCTCGGATGGGAGCTACCATCGGAACGGAGGCTTCCGGTTCACGATTGAGGCTGTAATTGGGATGCTGGCGGCGTGTCCAGCGTTAGAAGAGCTTCATGTGCTTCTCGAAGGCTTCCGGTCACAGTCCAAGCTGTTCAAGAAGCGACTGAATGACGATTTCCTCGCGGCAGTCGGGTTGCAGTGCCCAAAGTTGAGAAAGCTGATCGTGAACGAGGTGATTGGCACCCACTTTGAGAAACCGCTGCCGCAAGTGACAGACGCGGGTCTGCTTTCGATATCGAGACTGCCGCAGCTGGAGCATGTCGCGTTCATGCAGACGCTAACGTCGCCTGAAGGGATCCTGAGTCTCATCGACAATGCGCGCTGTCCGCGACGAATCGTCCTCAAGGTTGGGAGTGCGTCTGCTGAGCCTCACATGCAGTACTTCAGTGTCCTCTGCGAGCTGATGAGAGTGCTCGCGAGTCGTCCTCCAGATTGCTTCAGTGGTCGCTACTTCGAGCTGGAGCTGGTTATCCACGAGGAGCGCAAGAAGATCTCCAAGCAAGACGCGCTCAAAGCCAAGCTGGCAGACCTTCTAGAGCAAGTTCGCAAACAGCATCCCGAAGTCGCCGTGTGTTTCTGTGAATGGCGCGAAAAGCTGGACCGAGTGTGCGACGATCTCAACAAGCTGGAGAGCGTCGTGTTTGTCTCTCCGGTGTCAGTGAAGGTCTCCGACGGCTCTGGTTTTGAAACCCATTGGGTGGATTGAGCACGAGCTCGTGTTTGTTGGTGTGGTGGCGATGCGAAGTCGTCTGTGGTGCGCGAGGCACTAAAAGCTCGTGTCTTGCACGTGAAGAAGGCAAAGGAAAGGGCAGTCTCGGCCATACTGCAATAGAAGTCACGATAGAGTAAATCCCGATGCTTGAGGGCAATGTGAGCTCCATCGAGTTCAGGGGGAGGGGGCGATATCTCGCTCTTGACCATTTTTGGGTCTGGAGCTTGTGCGAGTTTGGTCCTGCTGGATGAACAATGTGAATATTTCGAATAGTCACATTCGTACTTCAACGAGCATCCATAGTAGAGCACTTCCTGTTTTGCATGCAGCCACATTCGAAAACGCGAGCAAGCTGCTGGTTGCTCCGCCACCACGTTGCAGCGGAAGCGCGCTCGCGAGCAGGGACAGCAGCAGGAGAGGGCGACCGGCGCTTTCTCTGCGTCTGCGCGTCGCTCTCGCTTTCTCTCTCTCTCTCTGTGCTAATCAGGCAGCAGACGCCTCACAGTAGCGATGCTCTCCAGTCGCGCGGGGTCGACAGCGCTCAGAAGCGCGCAGAGCACGCGCTTCAGCCTGCTGCTGCTGGAAGACGGCGAGTACTTCCTCGATGTACGTGTCTACATGCTACACCTCGCTGCTGTTACTCTTGTGGTGGTTTTCACTCTGCATTCATCGCATGTGTAGGACTTCGGCGTCTTCCGGTACTTGGAGCCAACGCTCAACACCCACAGGTGCGCCATCGCACGTATGATATAGCTCTCGTTACGTATCGCTTACTGCTACTGCGCGTATATGCCTTTGTCAACCGCATGCGCAGAAAAGTGCAGGGACGACTGAAAGTGTGCACGCGCGGGTTCTTCTTCGTGCCGCAGGACATCCAGCTGCCGATCCTGAGGTTCCCGTTCCGCGCGATGGCCATGGAACCGTGCGCCGAGTGCTTTGTCGAGTACTCGGAGCAGCTGCCGATCGCCAGCAGCTTCGTCAGCGCGTCCGCTGAGAACATGTATCTAACGTTCCAGACGAAAGTGGTGGTCGAGATGAAAGAGCGCGGCATCGACCACCCGTACGTATACAAAGACACCAGCGGCAGCAACGATCCAGTGAATAGCAGCAATAGCAACAGCAACAGCGGCACACCGTCCAAGTACATCTTCACGCTGCTGTACTCCAGACTGGACGCTTTTCTCGCGAGTATCCACATTATTTATGAAGTCGCGAAGCTGCCGCGCCGGTCGATGAACAAAGTCGACGAGGAGAATCTGCTCGCGACCGTGCTCGTGCCGCGCATGACACACGAGTTTGACACGAGTCTGCTCGTGGACTTTCGCGAGAAGCTGCTGCTGCCAGCGCCAGAGCTCGTGGACCGCGTCGAGCCGCTGCTCAAGTATCCAGGATGCCTCATGCTCACAAACTTGCGGTGCGTGAGTGCTTGTGGGGATTATTGGAATGCCAGAAGCACGCTAACCCGTTATGTTTGCCAGGCTTTACTTCCAGCCTGCGCAGCTGAACAATGTGCTAGACCCGGTGCTGAACTGGGAGTACTCAGACATCGAGCACATCTACAAGCGACGGTACTTGCTGCGGCAGACAGGGCTCGAGATTTATCTGAGAACCGGCGAGAGCTTCTTCTTTTCGTTCAAGTCTCCGCAGATTCGTGACGATACGTATGCGATGATGGTCGATCAGCCGGATCTCCAGCACTGCAGACGCGAAGATCTGGAGCTGATGATGCACAAGTGGCAGCAGCGCGAGATCTCGAACTTTGAGTACCTGCAGTTCCTGAACAACGCTGCGGGACGGACGCGAAACGACTTGACGCAGTACCCGGTGTTCCCGTGGACTTTAAGCGACTACACGAGTTCCAGTCTGGATTTATCAGACCCAAGCGTGTATCGCGATCTGTCGAAACCAATTGGCGCGCTAAATGAGGAACGACTCGAGTACTTCAAGATGAGGTACGAGATCATGCCTCGAGGCGAAGAAGCGGAGGGGATGCCGCCACCGTTCCTGTTCGGCACGCACTACTCGACTCCTGGGTACGTATTGTACTTCTTGGTGCGGATGGCTCCTCAGCTCATGCTGTGCTTGCAGAACGGGAAGTTCGACGCGCCAGACCGACTCTTTCGAAGTATCGAGGTGACGTGGCAAGGCTGCGTGACGAATCACACGGACTTGAAAGAGCTGATACCGGAGTTCTTTGACACCTCGGTCCCGCCAGACGAGTGGTTGTGCAATTCACAGCATCTCGACCTGGGGACGACACAGAATCTGAACCGAGTCGACGATGTCAAGCTCCCGCCATGGGCTCACAGGAATCCTCGCGAGTTTGTGAGAAAGAATCGTGAGGCGCTCGAGAGCGACTACGTGTCGGAGCACCTGCACGAATGGATCGATCTGATATTCGGATACAAGCAGCAGGGCGACGAAGCCGTCAAAGCCAACAATTGTACGTCAAACCCTGTTCACACTGGTATGTGTTGCTTGCTTTCAAGTCTACAAAGTAACACGGCGCTGCTCTCCGCTTTTCTGTAGTATTCTACTATTTATCGTACGAAGGCTCCATCGACCTGGAAAGCGTGACCGATCCAATGGAACGATGCTCACTCGAGTCGCAAATCCAAGAGTTTGGTCAGACTCCCAGGCTTCTCTTCTCGACGCCACATCCGTCCAGAAATGAGAACGAGAGCAAGATCGAGGTCGCGACCCCAGATCTGCTTCCGTCGCCTCGAATACGTCGGCAGCGAGTTCGACGTCTCACGTACCCGCCTCCTGATGACATCCGGACGCGGTATCGAGGACGGAGAACGGTTGAAATGACTTCACTTGCGTTCTTCAATGAGGAGGACTCAGACGACGAGCAACTGGTTCCGCTAAAGCCTCGACGGTCCTTCCAGCCTGGTCTCAGCCTGATGTGCTTCCAAGCACCGTGGGAAGGGGTGCCGAAAGCTATCGAGTATTCCTCGCATTTGTGGGCGGGTATGGGTAGTGCGGGTAAACCAGCAAAGAAGTGGAACTGGAAGCACAAGATGAAGACTGAAGCAGGGGTGCCGCACAGTTGGAGCTGGACCGAGTCGCTTTCCTACATGTTGCACAGTGGGGAGATCACGTCCGCAGTGCTATCGAGAGACGACTCGACTCTGTTCACAACTTGCAAAGACAGCAGCCTGAAGGTGTCGAAGATTGCAGATGGCAGTGTTCGCCAGACTCTGTCCTGTCAGTTTGCGTTGTCGTGTTGCGACGTGTCCCCTGATGAACGGACAATCTTGATCGGGTGCTGGGACAACTGCGTGTACATGTACTCTGCTCGCACTGGTCACGAGATGGACAAAGTGCTCGCCCACTCGGACGGCATCTCTGCGATCTGCATCGTCGGGAACCGGTTTCTGACGAGCTCGTGGGACTCGACCGTCAAGCTGTGGCGCTACACTCCGACATTTATCATGGCGTCACCTGTGTGCACTTTCACAGAGTGTGAAGAATCGGTGTTGTGTCTGGACACGAGTCCGAGCGGCGTGTTTGGAGCAGCAGGGACGCGAAATGGACACGTGTATGTGTTCGACTTGAACGCACCAGCGCTCCGCAGTGACGTGTTTGTGAGTCCACATCGTCGGGGCGATGTGTCGTCCATCTCGTTTGCGTCCGACAGCAACTCGTACGTCTGCATCACGATGGAGAATGAGCTGATGCAGCTCAACCTCCAGGGCGAGCAGCTCTTCAGCATGGACGTGCGAGCGCCAGGTCAAGTTCGGTGTGTACTGCTTTATGGTTCAATCTTCTTTACTCACGCGATGGTGGGACTAATGGTTGCTTGCTGTGATTTTGCTCTCACCTCAGATGCTTTGAAAGTGATGGCGAGTACGCTGTCGGAGGGACAACAAATGGGCGGATTTTCTTTTGGAAACTGCACCAAGAGTCTGGGAGTGAGCTCATCTGCGAGATCCCAAACGCGCACAACACCATCATCTCGTCGCTTGTCGTGAGTGGGAACGGGTCGACATTGGTCTCGGGGGCGATCGACGGCTCTGTGCACGTGTGGCGACTCGCTCCGAAGTCCCGCGCTGACTTCAACAGCAAGAGCGAGGCGTCGTCGTTGCGGAAAACGTCGAACGCTAGCATCACAGTCGCTTCAAAGACCGAGTCAAGCGTGAGTGCCACGAGTGCTGAGAAGAAGAAGAAGAAGAGGAACTCGGCTTCAGCAGGAGGATCGCTTTTGTCCGCAGTAGCGGGAAGCGGGTATCGCGATGCGGCCGCGCACTACAGACCGCTGTATCACCTGTACAGACCAGATTCGGCCAACGCGATGGAGGAGTCGCACTATTTTCTGGAAGGGTAACATCGTCAGGTGATGTGTTGTCTCTTTAATAGCACAGCATCAACAGAGCAGGCACGCGGCGCTTACGAAGGATAGGGAAGCTCGAAGCGATAGCAGCTGCGCGAGGGTCTTCGACACGTCTCTTGTGCAGCGGAAGCCACTGACACTGGTCGAGCCCTTGGTCGTGTCCAGGTTGCCCAGGTTTTCGAAACTTGCAGCCAGAACGAAAGTAGATCCACAGCAGTCATTTCCGATCCTAAATCGCTAGGGAAAACAAATAGCCTACATCACTGCACTGTAAGCAAGATGTGTGCAAGGATCCTCAGCCCAGACTAGTGTGGCCCACCAAGATGTGGCGTGGTCACACCACCTTTTTGGTCAGCCAATCACTGACAGAATGCAGAGCGCCACTTTCAAAAGCAATCAAGCTGAGGCGACAGAGAAGCAAAGCAGCAGCAGACAGATACCACCTCGCGATCCTCCTCCTCCCCCTCCGCTCCTCTCAAGCGCGCGCTACCTCTGCCTGGCCACACTTCACGCCCCGCAGCACCCGCAGCCAGCATGGAAGAGTCTCTCTACGACGAGTTCGGCAACTACATCGGCCCAGAGCTGCGCAGCAGTGACGACGAAGACTCCGGATCCGAGTCCGAGTCGGAGCGCAGCGACAACGGCCGCGATGGCGGTGACGACGACGACAGCGACGGTGGAGACGGCGAGGTGCGTGCTTGCGACTGACGTGAATGAGCTGGTGTGTGTGTATTGCGCTCGGTACTCTGTTTGCTTTGTGTGGCTCACGTGTTCGTTCCTATGCTGTTGCAACAGAGACGCCGCTATGGGTACGACCCAGAGGATCTAGGTGAGTGGATATAAAGCGTCTGTGCAAGCTTTTTTGTCAATATTGCAAGCTGACTGTTGTGACGGCGCTTGAATTCCAATAGAAACGGCTCGCCACGTGGACTCGATGGTGCTGCACAACCATGAGATGGAGGACGACAACGCGATTGTGCTGCACGAAGACAAGAAGTACTACCCGGACGCGCACGAAGTGTACGGCGACGCGGAGACGCTGGTGATGGAGGAAGACGCGCAGACGATCGAGACGCCGATCATCGAGCCCGTGAAGATCAAGTCGTTCTCGGTCCTGGAGAAGGACATCCCGAAGACCACGGTGCGTCCGTTGTTGGCTATTCTTTGGTGTTGGCTATGGAGTGCGATCTCTAAAGCGAACTTGTGTTTGTGTGCCCTCTGTATGTGTTTATCAGTACTCGACCGAGTTCATGACGTCGCTGATGGACCACCCACAGTTGATCCGCCACGTCGCGGTCATTGGCGACCTGCACCACGGCAAGACGCTGTTCACGGACCTCTTGGTGCAGCAGACGCACTTGGACAAGTGGGACCCGTCGAAGGAGCGCCGATACACGGACACGCGCAAGGACGAGCAGGAGCGCAAGGTGAGCATCAAGAGCACGCCGGTGTCGCTCGTGCTGCCGTCGTCGCGCGGCAAGCACTACCTCGTCAACCTGATCGATTGTCCCGGCCACGTAAACTTCTCCGACGAGTCCACGACCGCATTGCAGATCTCGGATGGCGCCGTGCTGGTCGTGGATGCCATCGAGGGTGTCATGATGAACACGGAACGACTCATCAAGGCTGCCCTCCATGCGCATGTGCCACTGCTGCTGGTGATCAACAAGGTGGACCGTCTGATCATCGAGTTGAAGCTTCCTCCTGTCGACGCCTACTTCAAACTGCTCCACACCATCGAAGAGGTGAACGCGATCATCGGAGCCAACTCGCCAGCAGGATGCGAGCAGCCGCGCCTGTCGCCGGAGCTCGGGAATGTCTGCTTCTCGTCGGGTCAACACGGCTGGAGCTTCACGCTGGAGTCGTTCGCGCAGCTGTACGCAGAGACGCATCCTGGTATTTCAGCTGCGGATCTCGCGCCAAGACTATGGGGCGACAAGTACTACAGTCCGCAGACCCGGACGTTCAAGAAGAAGATCGTGAGTATCCTTCAAAGCTGGTTGTCTGCCACTGATGTGTCTTGCCGGTTTCTCATCATTGCGTTTCTTTATGTATTGCTTGCTTGCTGTTTGTAGCCATATGAGAATGCTCCGCGATCGTTCGTTCTTTTCATTCTCGAGCCGTTGTACAAGATCTACTCGAAAGTTCTGGGAGAAGATCCGCACCAGCTGGCACAATCGCTGCGAGGCATGGGTCTGCGTCTTCGCAAGGAGGAGCTGAATCTGAACCCTCGTCCGCTGCTGAAGCTCGTGCTCGCGCAGTTTGTTGGCAACGCCGCGACTGGTTTTGTGGACATGGTGGTGCGCCACGTGCCGTCGCCATTGGAAACTGCAAAGACCAAAGTGGATGCTTTGTACTCGGGCAACCAGTCGAAGGAGCTCTCGGTTGTGAAAGGAATGCTGTCGTGCGATCCAAAGGCGCCGCTGATGATCAACATTGTGAAACTCTACTCCTCGCCGGATGGAACAACTTTCAGCGCATTCGGACGTGTGTACTCGGGCGAGGTGCGCCAGAACCAGAAGGTCACAGTGCTCGGCGACGCGTACAGCGCTGAAGACGACGAAGATATGAGCAGCAGAACCGTGGAAGGCACGTGCATTTCGCAGGGTCGATACAAGATCGAGGTGAACCGTGTCCCTGCCGGTAACTGGGTCCTGCTTGAAGGCATCGATGCTCCGATCACGAAGAGTGCGACGATCACGGATGCCGATGAAGACTTGCTCCAAGACGACGAAATCGGGATTTTCCAGCCAATTCAGAAATCGTTTGGAACGATTGCGACCATGAAGTTGGCTGTCGAGCCGTTGAACCCAGCAGAGCTCCCGAAAATGCTGGAGGGACTGAGAAAAATCAGCAAGAGCTACCCGCTCGTCCGCACGAAGGTCGAGGAAAGCGGCGAGCACGTCATTTTGTGCACGGGTGAGCTGGCGAGCGACTGCATCCTGCACGATCTGCGTCGGATGTACGCGGAAATCGAGATCAAGGTGGCTGATCCCGTGGTGGCGTTCTGTGAGACCGTGGCGGAGACGTCGTCTGTGCAGTGAGTACTGTTGCTGTTTGGGTGTCACTGATTAGATGTCCTTTTGATTCTGACGACACTGTTACTGCTCGTCCAGGTGCTTCGCGGAGACTCCGAACCGCAAGAACAAACTGACGATGATCGCGGAGCCGCTCGACAACGGTTTGGCTCAAGATATCGAGTCGGGCGTGATCAAGCTTGATGTACGTTTTTGTATTGATGCCATGTTTGATGGGGCGGTACCTGCTGCTCGGAAGCTAATGCTTTACCTTTTGATCGTGTTTGTTTGCGATCGCAGATGGACAGAAAAGATATCGCTGGCTTCTTCCAGTCCAAGTACAACTGGGATGTCCTCGCTGCGCGGTCAGTGTGGGCGTTCGGACCCGAAAGCAACGGCTCGAACGTGCTTCTCGACGACACCTTGTCGACAGAGGTGAACAAGAAGTCGCTTGGCCAGATCAAGGACAGCATCGTGCAAGGTTTCCAGTGGAGTTGTCGCGAGGGACCGCTTTGTGACGAACCGATTCGCAACGCGAAGTTCAAGATTCTCGACGCCACAATCGCTTCGGACGCCATCCATCGCGGTGGCGGTCAAGTGATCCCAACCTCTCGACGCGTGGCGTACTCTGCGTTCCTGACGGCGACTCCGCGCATCCTGGAACCGATTTACTCGATCGAGATCCAGTGTCCAGCAGACACAGTGTCGTCGCTCTACCAGGTGCTGAGCCGCCGCCGTGGACACATCACGCACGACGCACCGAAGGCGGGATCTCCGCTGTACACTGTCCGCGGCTTCGTGCCTGTGATCGAGTCGTTTGGTCTGGAGACCGATCTGCGCGTGTTCACCCAGGGTCAGGCGTTCATCTCGCAGGTGTTTGATCACTGGGCGGTGGTTCCTGGCGACCCGCTGGACACGAGCGTCGTGCTCCGTCCGCTGGAGCCGGCTCCAGTGAACGACCTCGCGCGCGAGTTCATGGTCAAGACCCGTCGCCGCAAGGGGCTCAGCGAGGACGTGAACATCAGCAAGTACTTTGACGAGCCGATGCTGCGCGAGCTGGCGAAGCACGAGATCGAGCTCCAGCATCTGCTTTAGAGGCTTTCGGGAGAGGAATATGAAGACGAATGGCGACGACCAAGAAAAGAGATCCCATGCAAATGTAGCTGAGCGCAGTCGTAGTCAGGACGACGAAGACCAATAAGCAAGCAGCACAGATAAGAACACAACGCGAGCGAGTGTGGACAGGCTGCAGGAGTTTGTTGGTGTTTGTTTCTCATTCGATTGAGATGTCACTATAGAAACTGATGGCATTAAACGGAGGTTCACGTTTTGTGCCAACACTTGAATTCCAGCTCATGATTTCCACACTGCTGGACACAGATGCCGCCAACGAGTCTTGTTGCACTCGCTCTGCTTGAACCTCGTGGCGAAGCTGATGGCGAGCGGAGCGCTCCGCTAGCTGGTCCACCGCCTGCATGCGGCCGCGAGGCAGTGGTGTGCGTGGTGGACACGGCAGCGCGCGTGATCCACTGCTACTTGCTGAGAGAGCCGCGAGAGACTAATCATCTGAGCAATCCCGCCAACGGCATCGTCCCGGTGTTGCAAGACCGTGATGTCGTCTCGCAGTTAGCGAGTCTTCTACAGCAGCTTCAGTGGTGGAGAGACGCAGAAAGTGTCGATGGGCAAAGCCAATACGAACCTCCATGTGATCTGGACGTGGGGCTGTGCTTTGTGTGGAACGGCGCACCTCCACTGGGTAGCAGATCCGAGACCCTGACGCGAGTGCTTCAGACCATTGACAAGTGTGCCCACGTGCGACCACAAGTCGAAACCGTCGACCAGAGTGGCGAGGGAGAGCCGCTGACTGTGGAGATGCAACAGGAGATCGAGTTGCGAGTCGAGCGAATGGTGAAAAGTCCTCACGCGTTGCAGTCCTGGCAAGCAGAGTTCCCACTCCAGTACAGATGGTTCCTCCGTGGGCTCCATGGACTGATGGCCAAGTGGCAGCTGTTCGAAGAGACAAAGTACGAGAGCGCGTTCGAGCTAGAGCTTCATACAGAGCCTGTCGATACGTATCTGAGGTGCGATTGTTCTTTCCATCGGGTTCTGCGATACTCAATGTGGAAGCCTCACTTTCGCAGCTCCCGCTCACACTTTGCACTACTGTGAAAGGATGAACCCAGCAGCCAGGGTCGCCTTCACACCGTCCGCTTCGCACAGCCACTCGATTCTCAACGTGACGAGTCCCTATTGCTGCACGAAAGTGGGGAAGAAGCGACTGGCTCAGGTTTGAAAAATCGGCAATCAACATCCTCTGTTTGTCCGACAATTTCGCTTTGCCAATGTAGTATCTTTTGTTGGTGTTTCACCAGATGATCGATCGTCCCTGCGTGGACTTCAAAGTGCTCAGACAACGCCACAAACTGGTTTCAGCCTTGCTTTCAGTTTCGAGCGCTCCTCAGAGTTCAGCGCCAACCGGAAGGATGCGGCACTGCGTGTCCAGTGTTCTCAGCCATTTCCGAGCCTTTGAAGCCCAGCGGATGGACAAATTTGTCCGTTTACGAAGGTTGAAAAGCACAAAGCAGCTTCATGCGTCGTCGTTCCAGGTAACACAGTGTGCAATTACTGCAAACAGGTGTGTGGTACCCTAACGTGCTTCGCTAATGTTGGTGCTACAACTGGCTGCAGGACTTTGAGCATCTTGGGAACTGGCTAACGGAGCTGTCGGTCTTACTGAACAATGAAGAGGATACAAAATTGTATTCTGAAGATGAAAAACTGGTCGATGACAAGTTCATTTCCCCTCTCGCGGAGCTTTGGGGAGCGCAGCTGTCTGGTTTGTGCAAGATCATCAGCGACACCACTCATCCAAGCTCAACACCACCAACTTCAGATGTCGAGTCTGAAGTCTCGGAGCATTTGCAGAGAGCAGCTGAGCTGCGTGAGCTCCGAGAACAGATCCGACAGTGCGAAAGCGAGATCGAGCACGCCAAGCGCCAAGTAAGCCCTATTCCAGTACTGTACTTGCATGTCGAATTGAGCTCGCAGTGTGACCATCGCTCGTTCTTGTCTGCATGGATCTCCAGGTCGCCTCGATGCTCCGTCTCTCCCCAGAACGGATCAAGACCATGTTTGAGGACGACAACACCTCCAGTAGTCTGCGTGGAATGCGAGTGCTATTCCGAGTCTCGAGACAGGATAGTCATCGCGTCCACCAGCACAGCGGCTCCTTTCTGACTGTGCAGCGAATGTCAAAGGCGTCGGGGGTGCTGTTCTCCTCGGAGACTCTGGATCAGCTGAGCGCAGCGTGGAAAGCGCTCAAGCAAATCCAAATTGAGGCTGAAGAAGCTCTCGTGCAGCGATTGTCCGAAATGTTGCAGCTCAGTGCTGGCGATTCGCTCACCCGCCTTGTGGAAATCGTCGCAGAGCTGGACGTCCTCCACAGTTTTGCGAGTCTGTCGATAAAGAAAGGGCTTGCCTGCCCACAGATCATCAGCCGTGAAGGTGACGACTGGAGCCTCAGGATCGTCAATCCGTTCGACCTGTTCCGAGAAAGAGAGAACGCGAGCCGTGGCAAAACAAAATCAACCTCACCTCTGGAAGTGAAGCTCTCTCGTAAAGACGGGAAGACGTTCCTGCTGCTTGCAAATACCAGCAGCAGCAGCAGGAGCAGCAACGCTGAAGCGAACAATACCGTTAGTCTCCAGGCGATTGGACTCATCGTGACGCTCAACCAGATTGGCTGCTTTGTTCCCTGTCAAGAGGCTCAGCTGCCCGTCTTTGACGCCATCTACTTGCGCACGGGAGCATACGACGAGCAGCTGTTTGGACACTCGACGTTCATGACCGAGATGGTGGAAATGAAGAAGATCTTCAGGTTCACGACTCAGAGATCGCTGGTGCTGATCGATGATCTTTGCCGCGGGACATCAAATGGTAAGCGCAACATTTGTTGCATAGGTACTTGGAATGCTAGCTTGGCGGTAGCTTACCTCGTGAGTTGTTGTTTGGTAGCGGAAGGGCTGGCGTTGGCGCTGTCAATGTGTCAGCATCTGATGGGACGCGACGTGTTGACCTGCTTCACGTCTGAATGGAGAGAGCTCGCGGGGCAGCTACTACTACAAGAAGCAACGACAGCTCCTCACTACCGTCACGAAGTGGAGCTCTCAGGTCTGAACAGGAGTCTGCTATATGGCGATGACCACGACAGGTAAGGAGAGCTCGAACGCTTTTGAATGTGATGAGTGTCCTTGTGACTGAAATCTGCATTTTGGTAGAGAATTCGTCGACCTGATGGAGAAATCCGACTTCCCGACAGAGCTGATGCAGTTGATCCAATCAGAACTGCACTCTCCAAGCGACAAGAAGCGCTGATTTGTGCGGAATGGTAAGCTGCTGTATGTAATTGCGGCCATTTGCCTCCTCTAAACGGACCCCGTCAGCTGCATCACTTCTTGGCTCCAGTAAACGGGACCACCGACTGGTTGGACGTCACAAAGCTGTGCTTGAGCTCTCTCGCCTCGCGCGCGCGTTTCAGCTCCAGCTCCTTCAATTTCGTGGACTCGGTGTTCAGCGATGCCTTCGCGGACGCGGGCAGTCCGCTGCCAAAGTCGAGCGAGGTCGGCGTGTACTTCTTGCTGAGCTCTTCGGGTGTGGGGATGCGCGCCTCGCCGTGCTCAAAGATGAAGCTCGCGGACGTCTCCGTGTGCTTGTTGATCGTGTGCGACGCGCTCACTTGCGCCAGGTGCGTGCCGATCCGGTCCTCGACATAGTTGCCGATTTTCACGCCCGTGGAGAACGAGTTCTTGTGTCCGCAGATCCCGTACCCGTTGTTCATACTTGCCTACCTAGGATGGAACTCTGTACATGGACACCAGGGACTCGCCGTGGTCCGTCATGAACGGCACCGTGACCTCCACACGCTCGGGTTCCCACTCTCGGATCTGGAAGACGTAGGTGATCACGCGCACACCCGGTCGCAGCTTGTGCTGCAGCATCGCCGCGATCTCGTCGTGCGGCAGGAAGAACAGGATCACGACGTCGACGCTCGCCATGTCGACACCGAGCCAGTCGTTGTGCAAAATCACCACTTTCTTCTCCAGCTTCTCTTCCTGCACTTTGCGTCGCGAGAGTGTGACGAGCGCCGCGTCGATCTCTACGCCCACCGCTCGGTGGAGACTCGGCTCCATCGTCGCCGCGAAGATCACGACCCGCCCGTCGCCGCTGCCAATGTCCAGCAGCGTCTCCCCAGGTCGCAGGGCTGCGAGCGCCAGCATCTTCTCCACCGCCTCCATCTTGGCAGGGACGAACGGCGACCAGGCTGTGCACACACACACACATTGATACACAATCTTCGTCAGGGATCTCTCGCATGAGAAAGCCAGAGAGATCCGAGGATGATGATTAGCAACAGCGCTCACGCAGTCCCTTGCGCACGCGGTCGACGTGCATCTCGCGGCAGCGCCGACTCCGGAAGATCGCTTGGAAGCGCGTAATCGCCTGCGCTTTCGTGCTGCTCATGCTGCCAACTGTGGTGATGAGTGTGAAAGCTTGCAGTTGTTACAGCTGTGTTGCAGATGTGGACGGACTGGCGATCGTGCTGGTCCGCAAGTTGCGATGCGTCACTTTTGCAGCAAAGCGTCACTTCAACCAGGACGTGGGATCACTGACGCTTCGAGTCTCACGTGAAGAGCTCACTGAGAAACCGCCACGTCGTCACCAATATTTCTTACCCACTCATTAGACACAGACAGCAGTATCAGCCAATGAAAACGATGAAGACGCTTTATTTGAGCCAATCACATGGCCTTGGTTCGCAGATGATGGCTTCATCTTGGTGGTTGCACCTGAAGAAGACACGCACGCATGCTGGCTGTTCATCTCTGTGCCTGTCCTGCGCGAGAGCGTGTTTGCGTGCATGAGAGCAAGCACCTCGCTCTCTCAGGAGCTCTGTTGCCCTGAATCTTCAAGAGCGGAGAAACCCAGGTTGAAGCTGACGCACGCGATTGACGAGCGCGCGCCTGTGGCGATGACCAAATTGCGAGCTGGGTACACGTGGCAGGACAAATCCGTGTGCTCGAGACCCATGACACAGAAGACTGACGATGAGAAGCTCACCTGCGTCTAATCGGCGCTTTCCCCAATGGACAGAATGGAGAGCGCCGCGCACCATGTGCAGCTGTGGAAGACCGTCTTCTTCTTCAAGGTGCCGAGAAAGATGATCTCTGTCTCTCTGCTGAAAGGAAAAAGGTGGTGGGGAGCTGGGCGGTTCAGCTGGAAGTCGGCGACTTCTCAAATCTTGGTTCACATGATGAGCTTCTCATGCGAAGGAGAATGGTGCACTGGATACATTTGTTTATGGCTCCGAAAGGCAGGCGAGATCATTTATTAACATTCGTACTAACGAGACTAACACGGAGAAGAGACTGCAGTGCCTGCGATTGCAAGAGCGAGCTGAATACAGAAACCAATACTGGTAGGGCAGGCACAGTCAGTGCAAGAGCGATTTGGAGCCATGCGGTCGTCGACGCACATTTCATGGCATTGTGGCTTTCAACGAGAGGTTCAGCACGAATGTTCGCGACCGCTCTTCTGAGACGCTTTACGTCCGGACCAAATGCGCTGCAGAGTTGCGGTGGCGAGCTCCGGAGCGCTTGCTCTCTCGTCTGCGCGCAAAGGAGGACCACCTAACTATTAGTAATGGAAGCAGCCACTTTTGTCCGCGTTCGTTCGTCCGGATGGATGGTTTGCCGATCGCACCTCACTCGCTGCTTGCGCACGTAGATAGATTTGCGTGATCAATGTCGGTGGTTTTGGCACTTGTGAGCTCGTTATTAAGCTGTAAACATTAGGGGTGTGTGTCAATCGAACGCACAGCAAGAGAACTCACATTGTAGGTGCGCACACCTTTGAGTTTGTGTATCTTTCTCTGCTGCGACTGGCAGGATTATGAAATAGATGCTGGCACCCCTGGGTGTGCATGTCATCCTCTTGAGACCAGTGGACGATCTCATCAGCCTGACAAACACGGCAAAGTGCCCGCGACGCATGCTTTATTATTGACTGTAGTTGTGTGAGCTTTCGTCTCTCTCAGGAGGCACGCTGCTCCTTTTGCTGAGAGGAAAAGCTGCCAAAAGCTGCGCTGGATCCATTTCCATCTGCGCCAACTTTGTTCAAACACCTTGGACGTGTTGGAGCTTTCCAGCATGCGAGAGCCAGCGGAGACCACTCTCTCGCACACCTCCGATGACCATGTTCAACATGGCGCATGGTGAAATTGCTGCGATCGAGTGGGACACACGCAGCGGATTTAAGACCATTTCGCCAGCGCTTGCAAGTGCAGCGAAGTCGCACGTGTCCTTGTTTTTTTCTCTCTCTTGCACACACAATGAGCGAGCGAGTTGAGTTTCTTCCTAGCTTTGCAAAAATAATGGCGCCATCTGCAGAGCGTGGCTTTCAGCAGCCGCTCACTCTCTGGACATATTTTCTCTTGAAGAAGGAGCGAATCGCGCTGCCGCGTGTTCAGGAGGCGTCTCTGTTGGCTATGCTCACGGTCTTGCGTCTCCAGTGAATAGGAAATGCAGGAATCAGGGAGGAGGTCTCAAGCAGGAGGCTCCGAGGGCGGCGGCTGCTGGTGCTTGGCGCGCTTTTGGATCCATGTCTGGTGCTGACGTCGACAAACGCACAAGTGGTGACGCGCGTGACATCACTCAGGTTTGGGGTGTTTGCCGTTTCTTCATCAGGACAGTGCGTCATTCAGCAGTTTTTCCGAGACACACAGCAGTCTCAGTTTTAGTGAACTTGGGTTGAGACATCCTAAAACAGGCACTTGCTGGCTTGTTTGAGGATAAATGTGGGCTCAAAGTCAGAACTCGATCAGGGAGTTTGCTTTTATATAAGTGTTTGTAAGGAAAGTCGCCAACATTTTGAAGGATCTGGACTTTTGGGGAGTGAATGTCCGTAGGATTAGTGGACTCGTGAGGTAGAAACTCTGACTCGCACTGCGATTGCGCATCTGACTTCATTTTTTGAAGCCCCTTATTGGCGACAGACTTCTTCCAGCTTGTAAGCAACGTTGCTGAAGTAGGGTGCTTGCACTGTGCGACACGCGAGCGCCAGCATCATTCAGAAACGGACGATGACTTTGATTGGCTGCAAATGCACCTTTTCGTGCGCATCTTAGCCGATCGACCATCACTCCCAATGCTCTCATTTAACAATAGGTACAACCCTCTTGTCCACCTCTTCTTACATCTCTCTATCTCTTTTCTCTGTGGTGAAGAGGGTTCAAGGGACAGAAACAGCAAATGGATTCAGAGACCAGCAGTTGATGACGAGGAGCAGCGAATCTCCGGTTTGGAAGGCGGACGGGAGGCTGGCGTGCTGGGCTTTTTCACTGCGAGCGGGAGGGAGGAAGGAAGATGGTGCAGAGCAGCACAAACAGGTGGCTCCATCCTCGTGTTTGCCCAAGAATCCTGCATCTCATTTGCGATCTTGCAACCAAGAGCGCACCCACTCAGCCAACAGCCAGCCAACAGCCAGCCAACAGCCAGCCAACTCCCCAGCAAACTCGAGCGTTTGCATCGTCGGGAATAAGAACCAGCTTGCTTTTTTTGTTTGTTTTTGGCTTCATCCTCCTCCACACCTGATCCGAAGATCGCAGCGACTCTCGAAGATTCGCCAGCAGCTCCGCCCCTCTCTTTCAAAGTACGTTGCCCTTCTTCTTGCCTCTTGTGATTTTCGCACTGCTAGCCACTCGTGCTTCAGCTGCTGCGGCTGCATTTGATACACACCTCAGTGGTCTCACTTGTGAATTATGATCCTCACTGCGGCTCTCTCAGTGCCTGCTGAAGCGTTCCACCAAGTCGAAGACGCCCTCGCTGCTCAAGACCACCACCATGTGCCGTTCACGCAACTGATCAAGCACTTTGGCGTCGACGTCGTGTCTGCGGTCGGCGCTTCGCTTGGTGTCTCTCCTTTCATCACGGTCGTCGACCGCGCCATCGCGGAGAACGCGAGTGGTCTTCGCACGCTCTCGAATGGCGTCAAAGAGCTCTCGCGCTCGTTCGTCGAGAAGCCGATCCAGTTCTGCCGCAGCCGCGAGTTCATGTGGATCTTCGGACTCTACTCGGCGACGTACGCCACTGCCAACACTCTCGACTCGTACTACGAATGGAAAGAGGCGGACGGGGCGATGCCCAAGCTGCTCGCCACGACCACGGTCAACATGTCGCTCGTCATCGCCAAGGACAAGGCGTTCGCGCAGATGTTCAGCGTGATCAAGCAGCACAAGTTCCCAGTCACGTCGGTGGGTCTCTTTGCCGTCCGCGACTCGCTCACAGTCATCTCGTGCTTCCACGCGCCAAAGGTCATCATGGAGCACCTGCGCGAGCGAGGCGTGAACGAGAAGCTGGCGGTGGGCGTGGCGCAAATCGGCGCTCCGGTCGCGGTCCAGTTCGCGTCCACGCCGCTGCACCTGCTCGGCCTCGACCTGTACAACCACCCGGTCGCCGACCGCGCGGCGCGCATCCAGTTCATCCAGCGCGAGTACTTCCGCTCGTCCCTGGCGCGAATCGCGCGCATCGGACCAGCTTTCGGCGTCGGAGGCATCGGCAACACGTCGCTCCGAACAAAGCTGCGCGCGATGGTCGACAACTAGAATGCTAGACCACCTTGATCACCTGCGACACCAACAATTCTGACACTTATATATTGTGATGCGTGCGGGGCTCGTACAACAGCAAACACCCGCCCGCCCACCAGCTCCAGTGAATATAACATACTATATCCTCACCCACCTTGTATAAAAGTAAATACACTCTTGAACCATGCGCTCCGTTTCTGTTGTTTGTTTGTTGTGCGTCCTCTGACACCAGCAGCAAGAGCAGTCGCAGCAGTATATTTTAACAGCAGCAACAAAATGGTCAGCAAGAGCGCGCGTTCTATTACCTGTCTATCGGCGTTCAGTCTTCCTCGTCGTCATCGTCATCATCTTCAAAGACCTGCACTCCTTCTTCATTCTCTTCATCCCCGTCTTCGTCTTCTTCGTCGTCGTCAACGACAGGCATCTCACTGAACTCCTTGTACTCCCCGCCCAGTGTGTGCATCAGGTCCCGCCAGAGCTCTTTCTTCGGGTTCACCGCCAGCGACAGCGGGGCTTTGACCGCCACCCACGTGCCGCGCTTCATCTCGTTCTCCAACTGCCCTGCTGTCCACGTCGAGACGCCGTTGAGGAACATGATCTCCGACTGCTTGGCCAAGTTCTCTTCGACCGCCCTCGCGGCGGTTTCCAGGTCCACGCCGACAAAGAGCGTCGCGTCGCCGGTCTCATGGAAGTTCGTGGCCACGATGCGCTGGCCGCCAAACTCGGGCTTGCCGTGGAGCACCTCAGCGTGCTCTGTCCGCACGGGACCCCCCGTGCGCACCTTACTGGATCCGAACGCACGCATGATCGACGGGTGCACCTTGAACGCCTTCATGAGCGGGTTCGTCGTCGGCTGGTTCACGATGAAGCCCTTGGCGCCTTTGTGCGAGTGCTCCGTGAGCATGATCACCGATCGACTGAAGAGACCGTTCAGCAGCGGGTGCGATAGCAGGAAGACGCCCTGCGCTGGACCTCTGCAAGTCAGAACGATACACAGGCAGTGTTAACATCACCACCACAGTCAACCTCTCGAATCCCTCAATAGCAACATCGACATACTCTGCGTGCTGGACGTTCGCAATCGACAGCGGCGTGTCCGGTTCGGACTCTCGCTTGCCTGCTCTCAATGCCGCATACCGCGGCTTCTTCACGACGTCCCCAATGACGCCCAGCTCCTTCGCTTCTGCCAGCTTGTCGTTCAGCGCCTTGAGTGCTACAAAGGCAGTATCCACCAGCACGCGCTCCGCTGCTGCAGGAGTCCGCGCTTCAGCGTCACCATCGACGGCTCTGAACTTCTCCCGCACGAGCTGCGCGAGCGCTTTCTTCTCAACCGACGGCACGTAGAACGAGCGGTTCTCCAGGTACTCGAGCACGAAGCGGTTGAAGTTCTCGACGTGCGGCAGGCGCGTCTTGCTCTCGAGGATCACTGGTCGTTGCAGCAGGTTGGACGAGAGCAGCGCGCGCAGCGACGCGCGGCGGTCGAACTGCTTCGCGGTGTGCAGCAGGTCGCGATAGAGGATCTTGCTGAGCGACATCGTGGCCAGCCGCGGGATATAGCGGATAGATACACCCGCCCGCACCGGCCGAGAGCGCTTCCTTCCTTCTCGTGTGCTCTTTTGTGAGCTTTTGAGCTTCCGTCCAGGCAATCAATAATCGTGCAAGTCGAGCGATTCCAAATGACTTCGTGTGGGCCACGTTATACGCTCGGCCGTAAAGCTATGGCGGGAGCAGTACAAGCTCTCGCAAATATCGGTGACCCACACCATTCTAGGACATCAGTTTGCTGCATAAAAAAGGGTGACATTGCAGGATGTATTTACTCTGGTCGCATTTGGCAAATCGAGAGTTCTCTGTGAGAATACTCGTGTCTTCAAACGTCAGCTCTCTGAAAGGAAGGACCTGAAAGCAAGCGGCTGACAAGAACACAACACGATAGGGTGAGCAGCAATCCACATGCACTGTTCGATGATTCAATTGGATCGCTGAAACCATCGCATTCGTGAACACTGGGTTCACGAATGGCGACTCGGTGGTGTGAGTTCGTCTCCAAGTTCAGCTTCACGAGCAATCCCCAGAATCGCCTGCTTTCGCCTGATAATGAGCAGCTGCAGCGTTCAGGCTGGAGACATGCCCTCATTTTAAGCATCTTTTTTCGCTTTCGACAGTTGACACTGTCTGCTTGATAAGCGCGCTGAGGTTTTCAGAGCACGATGTGTCGATTTGGACGCTCCTCAGACAACTCGGATGCATCGATGACAACATCGAGCGATCCCACACTGAACAATGCTCCGCCACGTCAGCGTCAACACAGCTCCCGCTTTAACCGACCACTTTGTCTGGACATGTCCCCAATCAGCCAGTACAGCTCACAACAACAACAAAATGAGTGTGCTCTTGAAGCAGCTTTTCCCATTCTCGCATCCCGTAAGACACAACTTTTAGAACAAGATAATGGCATCGATGCCATCATCATTCGTGACATGATCGGTCACTCTTTCGAGATGGTGGTCGTGTTCACTTGTCTGCCACCAACCCAACTCAAGGAACCCAAATCAATTGGTTTGGGCCACATTCGCTGATTTGGGCTGATGTCCTCTCTCTCACACTGGAGCATTTCAGACTCGGAATTTGTATCGAAGAGTGTTCTTTCTATCAAAAGTATCGAAGGAGCACAATTGCATAGTGAAAGCAAGATAAGAATGCGACGCCAATGCTCTTACGATGATGCAACTTCAATGTTGGACACTGTCACATGTGTTTGTAACTCCAGTTCGATGTTCCAACGAGTCTCGTTCTCATGACATTTCAGGATTCCATTTCTCACAATTTTCCAATTGTCCACACTCTTTTTCGCACCTTTTATTTTTATCGCATTGACCTGTCGCTGCTCTTTTGCACTTGCTCACTTTCCACCAGTGCCATCGCGTTGTTCCGATCCATTCTCCTCTTTCAGCCAATCAGCCTTTCGATGTCCTTAAAGAGCGGTATGATCTTCTTTCTCTGCGCCAATCACTGACACTTCTTCTTTTGTGAATGCAGAAAAAGAGCAGTCCAGTCTCTCAGACTTTTCTGACGAAACACACACAAAAGAAGTCGGAAACTCACCTGGTTTCACTATGCTCGGTGGGAGAAAGCGCAATCATTTGTGTTTTTTATAAGACAGTAGTGCGAGTGGGCTGTCGTTGCTTTCAGTGAGGTGGTCATCTTCAGTCAATGCTGCTCGTGAAGTACAGTACCAGGTTCTCTTATTGGCCAGTTTGTCCGAATCCCTCTCATTACTATTCCCTATAGCATGCTGCTGTCGCCCACTGTTTGTGCGATAGTCGGAGCTCCCCATCATTGTCCATTACGAGTGCTCGCAGTCAAGAGCTCCACACAGATCGGTATTCTCTTGGCGCTCGATCGCATATCCACACAGACGCACAGGATGAGCAGCTCCATGACGGCGACGCGTCCAACCAGCGGCAGCCTCGGCGCGATCAGCACGAGTCGCGCGAGCGTGAGCGTCGTGCGCACGGCCGAGGACATGAGCCACGCGCGCATCACGTCCTCGGACCAGGTGGCGCTGCAGTTCTACTGGCAGGGCTACGACGCGTACGCGCAGTGCAAGCTGCACGAGAGCGTGGCGCCCTGCTTCTTCAATGCGCACTGCGCCGGTCAGTCGGACGACGCCGAGTTCGTGCACATTGTCCCCGTCGAAGAAGTGCGTGAGCGATCGATCCTCGACGAGATGCGCGTGCAGCTCGTGTCGGTGAGCACGGGCAAGTACCTGCGCGCCACGCGCGTGTCCAAGTTCCTCCGGTGGTCGTCGGCGCGCGACGAGCAGACAGTGTTCCAGATCCAGGTGCTGGATCGCAAGCCGCTCACACAGGGCTCCAAGTTTACGCTCGCGAGCAGCTTTTGGCCGGGGTACTCGATCGGCTTTGGCCAGAAACTGCCTTTGGGCGGCGGCAGTCGGGACCTCGCGAACGCGATCGGCTTCCTCACGCTCGAGAAGAAGAAGCACCAGCCGCCGCTTTTGTTCCCGATCCGCTTCCGCGCCGTGCTGCGCGAGTTCCGCAACCTGCGACCGGCGTCGTCGCCGTCGCACCAGGAAGCACCCACGGCATTCGTGACCGCGAGCGACATGGTGTTTATCGACGAAGAGCACGAAGAGCGCGTCGCGAACGTCCCTCTTGCGACCGTCGTGCCAGCGAATCAGAGGATTGTCGTCCCTGGAGGCGTAGAGTCCAGTGGTCCGGAAGTCGACGTGATGGGCGATGCGTGTCCGTACTGCAGCGTGCACATCCGGCAGCGCGCGGGGCTGCTCGCGCACATCCGCGACTACCACGGGGACTGGCTGGCGCGGCCGTCGGTCGAAGGCTCGTTCTGCGTGCACTGCGGCCAGCGGCGGATCGGCGGCGTGTGTTCTCGGTGCTCTTCGTAGCGAGAATGTGGTGGCGTGATGGCAGTAACGTGTCGAGTGTCGATGGTGCTTTTGGTCGGGTGGTGCTGAAGCATTTGGCGATGAAGCATTTGGTGAAAGTTGTCGAGATGAGATGGTGATGAAGATGTCCATCGAGTCCTTTTTGGAAGAGAACGAGTCGTGTCGAGTGAGAGAGAGAGAGAGAGCTTTATTTAAGCAGTATTATTAAATGCACAGTATGTTTTGATTGTTGTCAGAATGGACTGACACCTTGAGAGGTTGAATGGACACCTTGCATTCGCATTTCCAGTTTTCATCACTTTGCATTGCTGATTGAGGAGGTCTTCTTCCAATGCTTTTATGATAGAGCTCTTGGTGATGACAGACATTCTGGGATCTATCGTTTCTCACAGGCGGTAGTCGCCGCACTCAATATCACCACCCACTATTGCACACCTACCATCTTGAAAGAGGTATCTAGTATCACAAGATCAGAATAAGAAGTCTTCGATTTCAGCCAATCACAGCGCACATCTCTTTCCTGTCATTTTCTGTGTCTTGACAACCAAGTCGCAGAGACAAGCAAAGCTGAAGAGCTCCATTGATTGTTGACTTGGGCATCTTGAGCAATTGCGTCTTCCCATCAGCGTCCACTCACAAGTGCATTTGCGCCTCGACAGACAAGAAGACCACCAACTCACAACACACACACACACAGACGATGGCCAACAAGGAGAGCGAGACCAAGACCCCAGCTGCGGCAGCCCCAGTGCTGGGCAAGTCCGGCAAGAAGATCTGCTGCTCGTGTCCCGAGACCAAGAAGGAGCGCGACCTGTGCGTCGTCACCAACGGCGAGGACCTCTGCAAAGACATCATCGAGAAGCACAAGGCGTGTCTGCGCAGCGAGGGCTTCACGGTCAAGTAGATCGATTGAGCGAACGAGCGAGTCGCAATGATATGAGAGAGCGTTACAAGCGAATGTCCTCCAATGGACTGGTTGGTTGGTGATGGCGACATGCGCGCTCCAAACGACCCGCAGTAGATTTGATAAGTATTTGATGGCAGCAACGATCGCGTGTCCATCGCAAGAAAGAAGAGAAATCGACAACCAAACGCAAGAAACATACAAAAAAGAGAAATCGTTTATCCTATGACCGAGACTCTTGAGTGTGTGCGGCAACCTGTGTGTGTGTGTTCATTGCCGCCTTGCGTCCTGTGCGGCTGCCATCGCGTCTGCAGCAACTGCACTCTTGCTGTTCATACTGATTGACTGACCACCACTCGCTCACATGTCTTCTTCAAGCGGGAGCGATCCCTGGACAATGCGCAGCACCATCCGATGCCGATGGAACTCCATGTCCTTTTGCGTGAACGAGAGTGGCTGTCGAGAGAGAGAGAGAACACAAAACAAGCAACAGACCCAGGTTAGCAACAGGACGAACAATACCGTAAGACCAGAATAGTCGCACCTTGTTGAGCGAGAGAAAGTCGGCAAACATGCACGAGAAGACGCCGCAGTCGGATCCGTTCGCCTGCTGCGGCGTGCCCTCCGCTGTGGTCACGAGCTCCCAGCCTTCGTCACTGAACTTGGCGCTCTTCTTGTGCTCCATCTCATCGTGTAAATATCTGAGAATGAAGTGCGATCATCACAGGTTAGGCTTTCAGGATAATCTGGACAAGATGGACGAGATCCGAACGTACCTGAGCAGCACTTTGAGGCACGCCGAGCCGCTCCCGTTCATCGAATCGTAGTACTGGATGCGCTTCTCCGTCATGAAGATCACCGCCATGCACCAGTGGGTCTGCGTTGGAAAGTGTATACAAATGAGGGACCATTTCAACTAACAGTGTCAGAGCTAGACAGAATCGACTGCCGCTTACATTCGAGATGTTGACCGGGACGAAGATCTTGTCCATCGCGAAAAGATCAATCTGCACATAGAACACAACGAGCGATGCCAACATGCTTAGCTAACAGCAATCAATGAGTCATCAAAGGGTTCCAAAGCAACAACAAAATCGCACCTTTCGTGTCCAGCGGCGCACGTTGACAAAGTTGTAGCCTCCTTCCGACACTTTCGTGTAGAAGAACGAGTTGAAAAAATGGCTTCGCTTGGGCAAAACCCCGTTCTTCACGAGCGCTTCGTCGCGGTCGTTCAGCAACTGGAGGTAAAAGTTGATAATCTCATCGTTGAGCCACTGGAGCGGCTTGAGACACTGCAGCGTGCGGCGAGTGATGTCCACTTGGTACTTCTGGATGAGCACGCGGTCCGGCGGTCCTTGGTCCATCGCCGAGACCACAACCGCGAGCTCCTCAGGCGGCAGCTCCTTCTTCCGCGCGGCGAGCTCCGCCTGCTCATACGCTTCGATCGCAGCATCCCAGAGCAGATCGTGGCAGACTTCAGCCAGCAGGATCTGCAGATGTCCAAGTGGTTCCCCAAAATACAAATGATGAGTCGAGATGGACTTGGATAAGGAGGCGACATGCATCATTAGGACGTACGTTCGTCTCGCGCTCCGTGATGCTCTTGTAGAAGAAATCGTCATTGGCCGAGCGCGACAGTCGCTGATTCCGCAAGAGCACTGCGAGGACAACCAACGCACACCAGTACAGTTAGCAGCCGACAGAAGCGTTTTCCCAAGATTCAAATGGACACACCTTCGAGTTCGCCGATCTCTTCCTGGTTCTTCAGATCCGGCGTCTCCCTGCTGGCGAAAGCCACCACCGTCTTTTGCTCCTACAGCAGCGAATCAGAGGCACACAACACGGTCAGCATACTCATCAATAAACAAGCAATCCAAGCACACGCTTTCCGTACAGTGCGCTTCACGGTCGATGATGCCGCCGCCGACGCAATCGCAGATCGGCTACTACCGCCCGCGGCCGCCATGGCTTTTCGTCCGCTGCTGCTGATGCTGATGCGCTTGTCGAGCGTCTTGGAGAGCAGCTGGGAGAGCGACTGGCTGTGCTTGCGGAAGGTCTCGAGCGGGTCCTGCGGGCTCCAGTCGATCTGTTGTTCTATCTCCTTCTTCTTCTTCTCCTTCTGCTTTGGCTTCTTCTGGTCCTTCTTCGAACGTGAAGACGAAGAAGAGGACGGATGCGGCGCCTGGCAGTACTCGTTTTCGGCGTCCACCTCCTGCAGCTTGCGCAGGAAGCTCTCGCGGCTGTTGTCCTTCAGGCTCCGTCTGTACGGGTGGAAGTGCGTTTTACCGTCGTGCACGCTCACACAGGGCTTCACGAGCGCCACGGGGTACTCTCGCGTCACGCTCTGGCTGTGGTTCGTCGCATCTCGCAGCCGCTGCTGGTAGCTCCACGCGTCCAGCTGCGACTCAATCTCCTGCGTGAAGGACAACAGCATACGGTAGGCGGTTAGCAGGGAGTCGCTAGAAACGCGTATAGACAGCTACGCATGTAGGGAGCGAGGAAGAGCGACGTAGAGAGGGAGAGCTCGTGCACACACACACCATAAGCTCTTCTTTGGCTTTCGACTGAGCCACAATATGCGCGTGCAGTTATTGCATTCGGGACAGTACAGTACACCACGAGACGCAATAAATGCTTTGAATGCCATTTCACTTCATTTTCGTGACTTCCACCAAGCTCATTTGTGATAGTGACATCAGTGAGGTCGGAAATGATGAAAATGGCGCTGGAGTTTGGTTCGCTCTCATGCAACGCGAAGAACAAGTTCAATAACCTTATTAGAATACGACACAAACACACACACACAGACACCACCTCCCTCTTCTTTGCCAGCACTGGTACTTCTGGCGTCTTTCGCCCTCAGCACACTGGACCAACGTTTAAAGCTTCTTGCTAGCAGAGGAGGCGATCAGGATGCTCGAGTGCGCGAGCACATCGTCAACTGAGAAGCGCGCGCGCGGGTCCTTCTCCAAGAGCCCTCGCACGAGTTCCTTGACTTGCTGCGGCACGTCCGTCCACACGGGATGCAGGAACGACACGCTCTCGCTCGTCACGCGCTGCACGATCTGCTCTTCGCTGGACGAGCCCATGAGGTCGAACGGATGCCGCCCCGAGATCAGAATGTACAGCAGACACCCGAGCGACCACATGTCCATCGCCGGCGTCATCTCCTGGTTCTGAAGCACCTCGGGGGACCAGTAGCAACGGGTCCCAGACAGCGAGATCGTAGGCTGTTTCTTCAATCCTTCGTCATCTGACTCTGAGGGTGATAACGATGAAATCCCCGCAGACCCGAAGTCGATGATCTTGAGCTTGAGCTTCTCGTCTTGGACCGGAGCATCATCTTCACCTTCCTTCTCACACAGCACCATGATGTTCTCCGGTTTCAGGTCGCGATGCACGATGCCGCTCTGCTGGAGGAACCCCAGCGCGTCTGCCAGCTGCGCGACAAGCTGCAACGCAGTGCGCACATCGACGCGTCCCCGCTTCTCGAGAAACGCAAACAGCGAGTCCCCGGGCACGTACTCGGTCACAATGTAGTGAAAGCCGTTGTGCGAGTACGACCCGTCGTACCGGATGATGTTCTCGTGGCCGCCGCTCTGCTGGATGAACGACAGCGCCTCTTTCTCGCGCGCGACCTCGTCGCTGTTGTCGCTCAGATCCTGCACCATCTTCACCGCCGCCACATGGCCGTCCTTCTTGCTCACACACTGCAGGACCATGCCGAAGGTCCCAGCACCGATCAGGCTCTTCGTCTCGTACTCCGCGTCGAAATACGCTGCCACCGTCTGCTTCTCGCCTCTCCCTTGCTCTCCGTCTTGATTCTCTAGGTCGTGCGGACCAAAGTCTCCTTCGGAACCTGCTGCTCCTGCTGACTTCTTCCGCGTCGTCCCGGTATGTCGCCGGTTGCTCGCATTCAGCTGCTGCAAGGATTCGCAGCACGCACTGCTGCTCCAGCCACCACCACCGTCTTCGCCGTCCTTTGCTAGTGAAGCAGCACTCAGTGAGAGGGCCGTGGCTCCGCTGGCAAGCAGCACCATGACCCGTTGTCCACTTTCATGGGACGCGCCGTTGTTGAGAGCGTGACGCGTGGACACCAAAGCTGCTGCGGCTGCTGTCGTCGTCGTCGTCGTCACCTGGCGCCTCGAAGCGCGCGCTAGCAGAAGACGCATCGCGGGCCGCGTAGTCTTCGCCGCCTGCACATACAGAGCCATCGCTCAGCCTCGCAGTCTCGCAGTCTCGTAGTCTCTCTCTCTCAGAGAGCGCCGCGCGTGTCTTGTGAAATGCGCGCATTTTTGCGATAGTCTTCGTCTTTGATTCAAAAAGCAGAAAGAGGATCGCCTTTAGCTGTCTGAGCAGGCGGTTGCAAGCTGAGGGTGGTTCCTGCCTGCTGCACGTTTCAAAGGTGGATACAGACCCTTAGCTGGCAACCAGAGGTCAAGTGACAACGAAGAATGGTGGTCACATCGCAAGGATGGAATGAGATGGCGAAACTGGAAAGAGGGCTTTCGCTTTGCGAGTGTGTTCTCGCACTCGCTCTCCCTCCCACGCATGCCGACAACTCTGAAGCCTTGTGAGTTTCAAACTGTCCTCACTCATTCGATCTGTGCGATCCCATGGCAGTTGTGTGTGCGCAAATGGCGCAGTTCTTCGCAAGGAGCACGCACTTTCAGGTGATCATATCGTACCTCGTCCTCAAGCAGCCAACAGACCAGCAAACTTGCGAGAGACTTGAGGACCACATGTCCAGTTCAAGCACCGGAAATGAGAGATCGGCGAGAGGGAATGCGACGGAAAGGTTGGCAACGAGAGGAGGAGTCTCATGCTCACATCAGATCGTTTTATCGCGTGCTTGTTGCGTGAAGCAAGAGAATAGCACAGTGTCGTATCTTTATCCTTGTCGTCTGAAATGGTGTCAGCAGATCTGTCGAAATTGCTACAGTGTGCACTTGCTATATTCATATCGAGAGTGTAACCAAGTGGACGATGGGGGTACACTTGCTTTCCTCTGAGAATGCTGGACTTTCTCCTCTGCTCAGTGCAACGCACAGACATCAAGGACGATTACTCTTCCAACAGAGGTTACCACACAACCTAATCCTCCCTCTCCAAGCCAAATCGCTGTTTGGGAGGAAGATATGGAGTTTTTTTTGTGTCCTGGACCCTGCAGTTTGGAGTTCTGGATCCTGGAGTGGGTTACCATTGAGATGTGAAGAGTTTGAAAAGGGTAACCTACCTTGGCGACTGGTTACGCTTGAAGCCAAATCTGCTTTTGTGGCGGGAATGGACGATTTTTTGGCGGCAACAGGTGGCGAAGTCGTGGTGCAGCGCTCGCAGCTCCAGGGAGTCGCTCCGTTTCCGACGTGGAACGGCACGATCGCTGCTGCGGCTGCAGGTGGTGGCTCTGCTGACGGGCGCTGCACTGTGCTCTGCGAGAACGGCGACGTGCTGGTGCTCCAGGCGCTTTCAGAAGACCAAACGCGCACGCATGGACAAGCGGCGATCTCCAACCAAGGTACGTGTGCATCCAGCCAGCGACAACTCATCCGAGCGCTTGCCGATAGCACGTCTCGGCTGTCTAGCATTTGTTAACAGTGATGACTCGTTTCTTTTTTTCGCTGCGTGCAGTGAAGCGCCTCCAGGTCGAGCGGATCCTGCGGTCTCCAGTCGACAATGTTGGTAGCTTCTGCCAGTGTTGGTCGTCTGATGGGAGTGTCTTCGCCACCGCGCATGACAGACGCGTCACTTTCTACAGCACAGAGGACGACTTGTGTCTACAGCTGTCGGTGCAACTGCGGTTCAGCGTGGCGTCGATGGATATTGCAAAATGGTGGTCGCCGAGTGGTGACGTCGAAGGTGACGGCGATGAGCAAGGAGGCACCTCGTGTCTGCTGGTGGTTGGGACCGCGTTCGGCGCGTATCTCTACAGAGTGGAGCTCTCCGCTTCGACCAGCAACCAAGAAGACGGTGAAGAGCTGAGCAATGCTGTCGTGAGGAGCACAATGGAGCCACTGCCAGCGCTAGCATCCGCGTACGAAGGAACCCCGATCTGCTTTGTCAAGTTCTCGCAGGATGCCGACACGATTGCACTGGGAACCGTCGATGGGCGTCTCTACGTGCGCAGCCTCACATCCAATGACGAGAGTCCCTTCATGAGCGCATTTGGCTCGCAGGTGGCTGCGAAAGTGCTCGCCGCGCCGCGCGTGACGTCCATCAGCTTCTCACCGTGCAACCGGAAACTCGCAGTGGCGACTCGGAAAGGCAACGTGTACGTATTGGCTCGAAGGACTGGTGGTGGTGGTGACCAATGGCAAATGCACCCGCCCTGCAAAGAGCTCAGTGCGAATCCAAAGCCCGTGTCTACAGGGAGCAGCAAAAGCAGCAGCGCCGGTGTCGCAGTGGCGATGCAGACGTTCGTGTGCTGGTGGGGAGCGGACACTGACACTGGCATTGCGTCTTCGTCTTCTTCGGTGCTCGTGGTGGCGTCGCGCTCGGCAAACTACCGGCTCGAGATGGTGGACGTCCGCTCGGGGAAGCTCGTGCACTCGATCCAAATGATCGCGCGTCCAGCAAATAGTGGGGATCTGGCGGCAATGACGACGACGGACGACCACCTTCTCGCGGGCGTTTGCTGCGTGAATCTGCCGAATGGACTGCAAAAGCTGGTCTGCCACGACACGGACGCGAACGTGTCGCTGGTCACGTGGCCGCTGCTGGAAATCGCGAGCTGCTCGAGGCTCCTGTGACGAAGAGGAAAAAGTTGATGAAGACTTTGCATCCATAGAAATGAGAAAGCTGATATGCAACAAGTTGCCACTGGACCGAGTAAGTGCTGTGTGCTGCACGACTAGACTGCTGGCGAAAGTGTCAAGTGGATCGATCGTTCACCAGACAGCAAAACTGCTGCGAGAAGAAAACAAGCTCGGAATTCAAGATGATGTTGCTTCTTTTCCAGTCAGTCAAGTCGACTCGATTTCGACCACACGAATCGAGTTCGGTTTGCACCTTGAAGTGCGCGCTCTCAGCATGAAGTTCGATGGTGGAACTGCAAGAGGACTTTGCATCTCGCGAACCCCTGCTGCTGCGTGCTTCCGAAAGCCGAAAGAGGAGTGGATGAAATGTTCTCTCCACGAATGAATGAGCAAGGGTTGCGAGCTTGGATGGAGGAAGCGCGTTTGAGTGAGGAGCAGGATCTCTTTGTGGAAGCAAGAAGCAAGATTCTGGTTATCTCAATTGGTGCAATGAGTTCGAAAGCTGGCATTCCATTTATTGTGGGTGCTTTGAGGTGTTTCGGTTGAGCGACAGCAGTTTGCACATCAGTGAGAACTCACGACCATCCTAAACAAGTACATGCCTCTCACTCTGCTGCATGTGGGTCGACCAGAATACTGCTTTTAGACGACGCAGCGTGTTATATGTTTGCTTTTTCAAGCATCCTGATTTCTTTTGCTAATGGGTGATGAGTCCAAAACAAAACCTGCACCTGGAAAAATCATTCCATGCCACCACCCTGATATAAACACCGATACAAAAAGCCCCAAAAATTCGCAGTTGGATTCTCCCAATTCCACTCATCCTGCTGCTTTTCTGCACCTTTGTCTCCTTTTTCCACCAATCAAGCTCCCAAACACCACTTTCATCCAATAAGAGCGCGTTGCATCCGCTTCCAAAATATCTCATGCGACAGACAGACAGAATTGGACAACAACAACACAGCTGCCTCTCACAAAACAGCCAAAAAGCAAAGAACTGTCGAATCTCAATATGATTCTGAGCAGAATGACTCAATGGCTGCGTGCGTGTGATTCTCTCTCTCTATGAGTCTGTGTCGCCCGCCTCCGTGATGCACGCAGCACTTCTCAATCCACCACCCACAGCAGCACAGCTCATAGAATAGCAGCTCTGTACTGCACAGCTCAGCATGGCGTCCATGATCAGCGTGTCCAGTCGGGACGTGGTGGTCGCGTCGTCGCTCCTGCTCTCGGGCTGCGCGCTGCTGCCGCTCGCCGAGGTGCTCGCGCGCGTGAACGGCGAGAGCAACTCAAGCTCCATACCCTCATCGCTGACCGACAAGCTGCGCGCGCTCACGGAGCTCACGAGCTTGGACCAGTGCGCGCTGCTCGCGTGCGTGGCGTTCATTGGGCTCGCGCTCTCGCTCGTGTTTGTGAATGCGACGGCGCTGGGTGCCAAGAGAGCGGCGAACGTGCTGCGCATGAGCGCGGCGGCGCTCACGGTCGTGACGCTCGCGACGTCGCTGCTGCTCGCGGTCGTCCTCGTGGCGCAGGAGCACGAGAGCGTGTGGCACGCGCGCATCTTCACGCAGCGCGAGGAGCTCTTCGAGGCGCGCGTGAACGACGTCTACTGCCACGTGAAAGGCGCGCAGGTGTGCCAGTTCGGGAGCCTGGCCGAGGCGAAAGAGGTGTTCCCGCTGACCAGCTGGCCCGTCGGCGCGAGCACGCAGCCGGGCAAGACCATCCGCTCGTCCTGCGACGGCTTTGACGACTCGGTGCGCCAGTGGGGGTACCCTGTCAAGATGGAGCTCTGCCGACTGTGTAACGCGATCTCGACGGAAGAGCAGCGCGGCGGCGAGGAGCTCCTCGAAGCCGTGCAGGACATCTCGCTCCAGGAGCTCCAGTGGTGCGGCGCGTACCTGCTGGACGACGAGCGCGCGAGCATGCCGCAGCCAGCAGTCGACCTGAAGAGTCTGCGAGGGAACAATGGCAATGTCAAGCACGACACCAATGGCAATGACGACGACGAGCAGATCCTGATGCTGAGCGTGCGCGACTCGCCATACCGCAAGAACCGCCTCGAGTTCCACAAGATGCTGGCCGCCAGCCAGCCGCGCTTCACGCTGACGCTGGGTGTGCGCGCGCTGGGAGCGCTTGTGGCGTTCGCCGTGCCGTGTCTGCTCGCGCTCTTCTACTCGCTGCTGTTGGCCACAAGAATGCGCTCCGTATCGGCGGTGCAGGACTCAGGCAAGATCCAGGCATAAAGGAACGAGCGTGTCAGTTATCTATAAGCCAGCACCAGCACAATGTAATTTATGCGCCAGTTTTCCATCCAGACCATCAATGTTCAGTTTCTGTGGCAGCGGTTCAAGAGCTCTTGTTCTTCTCACTGGTCGCGAAAGAAGGGAAGCCAGCCAGTCAGTCAGCCAGTCAGCCAAGCCAGTCGAGTCCGTGACGGTACAAGTCTTTGGCATGTTGCTCAGCGTCTGCTTCAACGGCCGACTGCTCCTCCACTAGATGCGTCGTGCGAACCCAGCTCCTCACACCAAGGACTGCTGCTGCCGAGCTGGGTCGCGACGCTGTTCGAGTGGAACTTGCTGCGCTCCTGGGGCAAAGTCAGCTTCTCCGTCTATTTGCTGCACAGCTTTGTGATCTACTCGGACTGGTTGCGAGAGCAGAGCAAATACTGCAACAAGCTCTTTGCGCAGTTCGCGCTCGTCTGGCTGCTCGCGACCGTGTCGTATCACGCGGTGGAGTACCCGTGTCAGCTCCTGGCGTCCAGGATCAGCAGATTCCTGACCCAGCTGGGAGAACAAGGTGGACAGTGTCCAAGTTCAGCCAAGTGGCCGTGGTGGTGACATATCAGCAGCAGCAGTTGCAGAGCGCCAAGCCGAAGCCTGTAACTAGCTACAGTATGGGATCCCCTGACTCTCGTCACTCAATTGACATGCTGTCCGAAAATGGTTGGTTGTTGCCACTCGATAGCAGTAGACTTCTCTGTCCATACCCTTTATATGCAGCACTTCTACATGCAAATAACACTCTCCCATCATTCGCTCATTCTGTCCATTCCAGCTTGTCTAGGTCGCTAGAGTGCGAACGACTGCTGCTTCTAACTACTTCTTGTGCAGCGCCATGACCTCTCCGTCCTCTTCTGCTTCATCCTCACCCTCCTCATCTTGAGCGTCAAAATCATCGTCGTCCTTGTCGATCTTGATCTTTTGGATCGTGACCGCGACGGGCACGTAGCTGACATGCTGCGCGAGCCCTCCCTTGTCGCTGAGGAACCTGCTGATCCGCGCCGACAAAAGCTGCGACGGGTACTCGATCAGATGGTACGACGCGGTGGAGAGCAGCACGATGAGGAAGAACGCGGCGAAGAACTTGTCGTACGCGTCGCGCTGGCGCTTGATCCAGTCCGAGTAGATCACAAAGCTGTGCAGCAGGTAGACGGAGAAGCTGATCTTGCCCCAGTAGCGCAGCAAGTTCCACTCAAACATCGTGGCCAGCGGCGATGGCAGCAGCATCTCGATGATGATCAGCAACGTCACAAACAGACTCACGGACTGCGAGCCGTGCGTCGTCGGCGCCGGGTTGGCGTGCCACCAGTGGAAGAACAGTCCCTTGAACGTCACGCTCAGCAGCAGCGCCAGCGCGGCGACCTCGACCAGACGCATGAGCACCTTGTGGCAGCGCTTGAACTCGAACGACTTGCGCTGGATCCAGGCTTCGATCTTGACGTAGAGGACTGCTCCCATGGACCCCGCGACGAACGTCGGCAGGTGCGGCTCGAGCGGCATGTGGTGCTCCCGATCGCCCTTGAGAGCGGCGTTGACAACCCAGATCGTCAGCGGCACGAAGGGCACCCACCAGCCGCGGCCGAGACCCACGATCGTGAGCACGAACACGGGGATCATGAAGTAGTAGGCGATCTCCAGCGGCAGTGTCCAGAACACGTGGTACCGGTGCGGGAAGTCGAACGTGAGCACTTTGAAGAGGTCGTACTGGTCAGGGCTGGGGACGAAGAAGTACTGGTGCTGAAACTCGAACGGCATCACCCAGAGGAAGATCGCGACGATCGCGAAGAGCGGGTACACGCGGAAGAACCGCTTGGAGAAGTAGTCGGCGAGCGTGAAGAGCCATTTCCGTTTCGTCGCCTGCTGCGCGATGAGCTGCGCGCTCTTCTTGTAGAAGAGCATGGTCAGCAGGAACGACGAGAGCACGAAGAAGATGTCGACCGCGCACGCCCCCAAGTTCTTGCCGTTCCAGTAGAGCGAGTGCTCGGTCACGACGAAGAGCGACGCCATGCCGCGCACGCCGTCGAGGAAGAGCACCTTGCTGGGGACTTTGCCTTTGCGTCCATCGCTGCTCCGAGTCCCGCCATTGCCATTGCCACTGGTGGCTCGTCCTTTCGACTCGGGCACGAGCACCACGAGCGCCTTTGCAAGCGAGGAGGACGCCTTTGACGCAAACGTCGCCTTCTGCTTGCGGACAACAGGAGCGCTGCCATCGTCGTCATCATCGTCGCGTTCGCCGCCACCCTCATCACCCATCACGTCGATCAAGATGCTGCTGCCATGCTGCTGGACGTGGTGGTCGCTGCTGAGCACGCCGTCGTCCGGGTTCTCGTCGCTGCTTCGTCCACGGCGCAGGACGCTCGCGCTGTCACCGCTGGGCTTGAGCGCTGTGGCCAGCATCGTCTCTCGCAGGCGAGGAAAGGGGCTGAGAGCGGACGAAGGTCGAGTGGGAGGGAACGCAAGTGAGGGAGGCTGAGGAGGCGGCGTCCAGCGTCCGGCGTCCGCTGGCTGCCCGAATGGAGTGGAATGGGCTCAGCAGCTCCAACTCTTGCTCAGATTTAGATTCACTGATCGTTGCGGACCGTTTCTGAACCGTCCAGGAGTGATGCGCAGCAGTCACACGGTTGAGCTGACTGGATCTGCTAAAATTGTAACCGATCGGTATACAGTGTATACTCGCTGTTCTGCACTAGCAGATCGAGGAGCTCCAAATGACTGGACGTGAATGGAGGACAGCAAGCATTGGTTTCTGGGTCACGTCTGAAAGCCCATGCAGAGCCTTCTGGCTGAGCAAAGCGGAGAAAACAACAACACAGCCCAGTCTTGCATGCAGACGAACCCTGTGCGTTTCAGAGAAGCTCCTCGCGCAGCATGTCAGTTACCGGAAATGGTTCCTCTCGCTCGCCGACTACTTTTGCAAGCGGTTCTTCCGCGTGTACCCGCTAGTCGTACTACAACAGGCTCTTTGTGCAGTTTGGTCCCTCTACCTGCTGGCGACTGTGTACTACTTCGTCGTGGAGTGTCTGTGCCAGCGTCTCTCAGTGAGGATCAGCAAAGCGCTCGCGAGACTAGAGCCCGCAGCATCGACGCCAACGAGCTACCTTCCAGTAGTGTGGTTTCAATCCTCTCAAGAGACACTACTGGAAACGGCATGCTCCCGATCCATTCATTGATATCAGCTTGTGTGTCTTCGGATCAGCAACAGCAGCAGCAAGCAGTGCAAACTGCATCCGCACAACACCGAAAAGGCAGATCCAGGGATCTGTTTGGCACTCTGTGTACCCATTCTGCTGTCGCACACTGGTGCAATGCGTGTCCGTGAATTATAAATTTTAGCGAAGTGGGTGCCTGTGCGCGCCATTGAAGGGCAAGCGTGTCATCGCGTTGTCCACTGCGTGTGTCGTATCGGCTCGATCGTTGTGGATCGGGATTGATGCGCGCGATCTGCTACAGACGCCTGTGCGCCAAACAGCAACTCGTGGCAACTCGAAGAGACAGCACATAGCGAACGCCGTCTCCGAACGTTCTCCGCACTGGAATGCAGTGGACCTCGTGGACCTGGCTGGCATGCCAATGCAATGCAAGCGAGACTTCTCTGAAGAAGCTCTGAAACTGTTTATCAGTTTCCCTCCTGCACATGCTATGTACACTATTCGGTATGAAACCTCCACCCTCATCACCTCTCTAAACCTGGTTGAGTCTCGCATCGTTTATGCACACAAAGTCATTGAACTCCTCTCCCCAACTCAACAGTCAGTCGCTTCAGCAGCAAACCAGATTGTTGGCACACACACAAGAGTCCCAGCAACTCCAGCACCAAGCTGTGATGCTGCGCGAGAGCGAGGACCTCGTGGCGCGTCGCGCCGTGCGTCTGCAGAGCGACGACGACACCCAGGAGCTCCACCAGCAGGAGCTCTCGCTGCGCGTGGTCGACGAGCAGCAGCAGCAGTAGGAGAACGACACGGACCATGACCATGACAAGGAAAAGCGCAGCAAGCACAGCAGCTGCAACTAGCGTCAATGCGCCGACCAAGATCCTCTTCCTCGATGGTGTGCGCGGGATCGCAGCGATCCTCGTGGTGACGCAGCACTCGGGCTACATGGGCGATGTGAACCTGGGGGCGTGCGCGGTCGACATCTTCTTCGTGCTCTCGTCGTTCCTGCTCACGTGGCTCTTCTACAAGAAGAGTGCCCAGCTCATCCCGCAAAAGGCGTCTCTGCGCAAGTGGGGGTTCGCGTTCGCCGACTACTTCTCGAAGCGGTTCTTCCGCGTGTACCCGCTCTTCGCCGCCGTGGCGATCT